>JARGYO010005607.1:0-116382 GCA_029206835.1 Rana muscosa
GGATTTGGGGTTCAGGGGTAGGAGGACAGAATAGTGTCCATTGGATTGGGGCCAGGAGTAGGAGGACAGAATAGTGTCCATTGGATTTGGGGTCCAGGAGTAGGGGGACAGAATAGTGTCCATTGGATTTGGGGTTCAGGAGTAGGGGGACAGAATAGTGTCATTTGGATTTGGGTTCAGGAGTAGGGGGACAGAATAGTGTCCATTGGATTTGGGGTTCAGGAGTAGGGGGACAGAATAGTGTCCATTGGATTTGGGGTTCAGGAGTAGGGGGACAGAATAGTGTCCATTGGATTTGGGGTTCAGGAGTAGGAGGACAGAATAGTGTCCATTGGATTTGGGTTCAGGAGTAGGCGGACAGAATAGTGTCCATTGGATTTGGGGTTCAGGAGTAGGAGGACAGAATAGTGTCCATTGAATTTGGGTTCAGGAGTAGGCGGACAGAATAGTGTCCATTGGATTTGGGGTCCAGGAGTAGGGGGACAGAATAGTGTCCATTGGATTTGGGGTTCAGGAGTAGGGGGACAGAATAGTGTCATTTGGATTTGGGTTCAGGAGTAGGGGGACAGAATAGTGTCCATTGGATTTGGGGTTCAGGAGTAGGGGGACAGAATAGTGTCCATTGGATTTGGGGTTCAGGAGTAGGGGGACAGAATAGTGTCCATTGGATTTGGGGTTCAGGAGTAGGAGGACAGAATAGTGTCCATTGGATTTGGGTTCAGGAGTAGGCGGACAGAATAGTGTCCATTGGATTTGGGGTTCAGGAGTAGGAGGACAGAATAGTGTCCATTGGATTTGGGGTTCAGGAGTAGGGGGACAGAATAGTGTCCATTGGATTTGGGGTCCAGGAGTAGGAGGACAGAATAGTGTCCATTGGATTTGGGGTCCAGGAGTAGGAGGACAGAATAGTGTCCATTGGATTTGGGTTCAGGAGTAGGGGGACAGAATAGTGTCCATTGGATTTGGGGTTCAGGAGTAGGGGGACAGAATAGTGTCCATTGGATTTGGGGTTCAGGAGTAGGAGGACAGAATAGTGTCCATTGGATTTGGGTTCAGGAGTAGGCGGACAGAATAGTGTCCATTGGATTTGGGGTTCAGGAGTAGGAGGACAGAATAGTGTCCATTGGATTTGGGGTTCAGGAGTAGGGACAGAATAGTGTCCATTGGATTTGGGGTTCAGGAGTAGGGGGACAGAATAGTGTCCATTGGATTTGGGGTTCAGGAGTAGGAGGACAGAATAGTGTCCATTGGATTTGGGGTCCAGGAGTAGGGGGACAGAATAGTGTCCATTGGATTTGGGGTTCAGGAGTAGGAGGACAGAATAGTGTCCATTGGATTTGGGGTTCAGGAGTAGGAGGACAGATTAGTGTCCATTGAATTGGGTTCAGGAGTAGGAGGACAGAATAGTGTCCATTGGATTGGGGTTCAGGAGTAGGGGGACAGAATAGTGTCCATTGGATTGGGGTTCAGGAGTAGGGGGACAGAATAGTGTCCATTGGATTGGGGTTCAGGAGTAGGGGGGACAGAATAGTGTCCATTGGATTTGGGGTTTCTTGAGTAGGAGGATAGAATAGTGTCCATTGGATTTGGGGTTCAGGGGTAGGAGGACAGAATAGTGTCCATTGGATTTGGGGTTCAGGAGTAGGGGGACAGAATAGGGTCCATTGGATTTGGGGTTCAGGAGTAGGGGGACAGAATAGGGTCCATTGGATTTGGGGTTCAGGAGTAGGAGGACAGAATAGTGTCCATTGGATTTGGGGTTTCTTGAGTAGGAGGATAGAATAGTGTCCATTGGATTTGGGGTTCAGGAGTAGGAGGACAGAATAGTGTCCATTGGATTTGGGGTTCAGGAGTAGGGGGACAGAATAGGGTCCATTGGATTTGGGGTTCAGGAGTAGGGGGACAGAATAGGGTCCATTGGATTTGGGGTTCAGGAGTAGGGGGACAGAATAGTGGATTTATCCGTTAGTAGATGATTTGTTAGTTTTAGGAGGGAAGTTTCTGTGGAGTGTTTTCGGATGAAGTCCGGACTGAAGGGGATCAGGACTCTCAGTAAGGTGGTCTCTCAGTCGGTTGTAGACCTTCAAGGAGTTTGGAGAAGAAGGAGATGGGATGCAGGTTGTTAATATTGGATGGGTCCAGTGAGGGCTTTTTCAGTATTGGGGTGACTAGTGTGTGGTTTAGAGAGTTGGTGGAGATGTCAGAAGAGAGGGAGAGATTGAAGACGTGGGTTAGAGAGTGTAGAATAGAGCCAGAGGGTGAAGGTGGCATGTGTGAGGGAAGAGGGTCCAGAGGGCAGGTGGATGTTGGTAAGTAGTTTGGGCACCTCGTCTGTGGTGGTGGTTGAGGGAGGGAAGTAATGATCGTACCCGTGGGCATGAGGTGTAAAGCATGGAGGGTGTCGGCAGAGATCTCCTCACAAATTGTATCAATCTTCAGTTTGAAGTGATTGGCCATCTCCTGGGCGGTGGTTGGGGGACGAAGGAGAGAGTTGAAGGTGGAGAAGAGTTGACGGGGTGATGAAATAGGTCTGATTGGCAGTGTGGAGGCCGGAATTGTATTTTTGGAGGGCAGATTTTTATTGGTTGAAATCTTTCTGAGACTTCGTCTTACACCACAGGAGCTCGAGAGCGCGGCTGTGTATTTTCAGACTTCTAGTATCTGTTTGCTGGGGGTTGAAGGGGACGGGGCCCGTCTCTGTGTGTAGTGAGGATAGAAGTCAAGTGTTGTAGATGGAAGTGGCTTTGGAACGTCGATGCAAAGTTCTTCTAGTTCAACCATAAAAAATAAAATAAAAATATTGTACTAAAATAAAAAATATCGTGGGGTGCGATTTTGTCATAGAGGTGGGCAGTCGTAGAGAAGAGAAGGGTTGAGATGGTGAAGGTTTATATGGGTAACCGTTAGGCGAGGAGGCGGAGGAGAGGGAGAGAGTAAAATTAATAAGGTGGTGATCAGAGAGGGGGTGAGGATAGTTGGAGAGGTTGCATGGAGTGCATAGGTGGGAGAAAACAAGGTCCAGGGTATTGCCTTCAGAGTGAGTAGGAGCGTGTATCCATTGTGTCTCCACTGTGTATCCACTGTGTATCCACTGTGTATCCTTCATGTTTCCACTGTGTATCCTTCATGTTTCCACTGTGTATCCTTCATGTTTCCACTGTGTATCCTTCGTGTATCCACTGTGTATCCTTCATGTATCCACTGTGTATCCTTCATGTATCCACTGTGTATCCTTCATGTATCCACTGTGTATCCTTCATGTTTCCACTGTGTACCCTTCATGTTTCCACTGTGTACCCTTCATGTATCCACTGTGTACCCTTCATGTATCCACTGTGTATCCACTGTGTATCCTTCGTGTATCCACTGTGTATCCTTCGTGTATCCACTGTGTATCCTTCGTGTATCCACTGTGTATCCACTGTGTATCCTTCATGTTTCCACTGTGTATCCTTCATGTATCCACTGTGTATCCTTCATGTATCCACTGTGTATCCTTCATGTTTCCACTGTGTACCCTTCATGTTTCCACTGTGTACCCTTCATGTTTCCACTGTGTACCCTTCATGTTTCCACTGTGTACCCTTCATGTTTCCACTGTGTACCCTTCATGTATCCACTGTGTACCCTTCATGTATCCACTGTGTACCCTTCATGTATCCACTGTGTACCCTTCGTGTATCCACTGTGTACCCTTCGTGTATCCACTGTGTACCCTTCGTGTATCCACTGTGTATCCTTCGTGTATCCTTTGTGTATCCTTTGTGTATCCTTTGTGTATCCTTTGTGTATCCTTTGTGTATCCTTTGTGTATCCTTTGTGTATCCACTGTGTATCCTTTGTGTATCCACTGTGTATCCTTCGTGTATCCACTGTGTATCCTTCGTGTATCCACTGTGTATCCTTCGTGTATCCACTGTGTATCCTTCGTGTATCCACTGTGTATCCTTCGTGTATCCACTGTGTATCCTTCGTGTATCCACTGTGTATCCTTCGTGTATCCACTGTGTATCCTTCGTGTATCCACTGTGTATCCTTCGTGTATCCACTGTGTATCCTTCGTGTATCCACTGTGTATCCTTCGTGTATCCACTGTGTATCCTTCGTGTATCCACTGTGTATCCTTCGTGTATCCACTGTGTATCCTTTGTGTATCCACTGTGTATCCTTTGTGTATCCACTGTGTATCCTTTGTGTATCCACTGTGTATCCTTTGTGTATCCACTGTGTATCCTTTGTGTATCCACTGTGTATCCTTCGTGTATCCACTGTGTATCCTTCGTGTATCCGTTGTGTCTCCACTGTGTATCCGTTGTGTCTCCACTGTGTATCCGTTGTGTATCCACTGCTTCAGGTCACAGGAGGAGGTTAGACTGAGGATTTTGGAAGTAGCGGGAGTGTTAGTAGGCATTCACCGAGAATGATTGTGGGGATTTCAGAAGAGAGTAAGTAAGTAGGGTAGCCAGGCAGAGAAGTCATCATGGAAGGTTGGTTCTGGTCCAGGGGGTCTGTAGATCACAGCCATCCTTAGAGAAACTGGAGAGAAAAGAGGAATGTGTGCTTAGAAAGAGGGAGGTGGGTGAAGTACCTGAAAGGCGGGGCTAGAAGGATTCTGACACCCCTCCCTTGTTTCCACTGGGTCTGGGTCCAGAGAAGACCACCATGGGAGAGGGCAGCAGAAGACGCAGTGTCGGATTCATGAAGCCAGCTTTCGGTAATAGCGAGTAGATTAAATGTGGGGCCAGACAAGGCCATGACAGTGGTGTTCATAAATGGAGGAGGGGCCAGAAGTCGGGGTGCTGAGGGGGAAGTGGGGTTCATCCCCATGTTCTGCGCTCTCCGCTGTCCACATTGCAGGTGTGGGGAGGGGCAGGTGGATCTCCGGGAAGAAGACTATCAGAGGATATCTGTGGATGGGGGGGGGATCTCAGATGTGAGGTTCAATGCCAAGCTGGACCAGTTCCTCTCCAGGACCGGGGATCCTCAGGTGTTGCGGTGGATGTTCTGGAGACACAATGGGGACCCCAATATATACCTTCCCTCCATTTCACCTTCTTCCTCATCAGAGTCTCAGGATTAGAGGGAATTGCAGTGAATCTGATTAGCCAGGAGAAGGCGCCGTTCCCGGTAATGTGAATGTGTCTCCAAATGAGCCGAATCCTTCCGGAAACAACCGACTTCCCGTTCTTTACAGTCGCTGGCTGAAAAATCCGGGGTGTTGGGAGACGGGGAAAGCTCTGAATCCGGGGTGTAGGGAGACAGGGGAGGCTTTGAATCCGGGTTGTTGGGAGATGGGGGGGGGCTCTGAATCTGAGGTGTTGGGAGACGGGGGAGGCTTTGAATCCGGCGTGTTGGAAGATGGGAAGGCTCTAAATCCGGGGTGTTGGGGAAGCTCTGAATCCGGGGTGTTTGGAGATGGGGGAGGCTCTGAATCTGTGGTGTTGGGGGAGGCTTTGAATCCGGGTTGTTGGGAGATGGGGGGGCTCTGAATCTGAGGTGTTGGGAGACGGGGGAGGCTTTGAATCCGGCGTGTTGGAAGATGGGAAGGCTCTAAATCCGGGGTGTTGGGGAAGCTCTGAATCCGGGGTGTTGAGAGACGGGGAGGCTCTGAATCCGGGGTGTTTGGAGCTGGGGGAGGCTCTGAATCCGGGGTGTTGGAAGATGGGAAGGCTCTGAATCCGGGGTGTTGGAAGACGGGGGAGGCTCTGAATCTGGGGTGTTGGAAGATGGGAAGGCTCTGAATCTGGGGTGTTGGGAGACGGGGGAGGCTCTGAATCTGGGGTGTTGGGGAAGCTCTGAATCCGGGGTGTTGGGAGACGGGGAAGGCTCTGAATCCGGGTGTTGGGGAGGCTCTGAATCCGGGGTGTTGGGGAAGCTCTGAATCCGGGGTGTTGGGAGATGGGAAGCTCTGAATCCGGGGTGTTGGGAGATGGGAAGGCTCTGAATCCGGGGTGTTGAGAGATGGGAAGGTTCTGAACCTGGGGTGTTGGGAGACGGGGGAAGGCTCTGAATCCGGGGTGTTGGGAGACGGGGGAAGGCTCTGAATCCGGGGTGTTGGGAGACGGGGGGGCTCTGAATCCGGGGTGTTGGGAGACGGGGAAGGCTCTGAATCCGGGGTGTTGGGAGACGGGGAAGGCTCTGAATCCGGGGTGTTGGGAGACGGGGGGCTCTGAATCCGGGGTGTTTGGAGACGGGGGGCTCTGAATCAGGGGTGTTGGGAGACGGGGGGAGGCTCTGAATCCGGGGTGTTGGGAGACGGGGGAGGCTCTGAATCAGGGGTGTTGGGAGATCGGGGGGCTCTGAACTCGGGTGTTTGGAGACGGGGGGAGGCTCTGAATCCGGGGTGTTGGGAGATGGGTGGGGGGGCTCTGAATCCGGGGTGTTGGGAGACGGGGGTGCTCTGAATTCGGGGTGTTGGGAGATGGGGGGGGCTCTGAATCCAGGGTGTTGGGAGATGGGGGTGCTCTGAATCTGGGGTGTAGGGAGATGGGGGGCTCTGAATCCGGGGTGTTGGGAGATGGGGGGGCTCTGAATCCGGGGTGTTGGGAGACGGGGGAGGCTCTGAATCCGGGTGTTGGAAGACGGGGGAGGCTCTGAATCCGGAGTGTTGGAAGATGGGAAGGCTCTGAATCCGGGGTGTTGGAAGATGGGAAGGCTCTGAATCCGGGGTGTTGGGAGATGGGGGGAGGCTCTGAATCCGGGGTGTTGGGAGACGGGGGAGGCTCTGAATCCGGGGTGTGGGGAGACAGGGGGGGAGCTCTGAATCCGGGGTGTTGGGAGACGGGGGGAGCTCTGAATCCGGGGTGTTGGGAGACGGGGGAGCTCTGAATCCGGGGTGTTGGGAGATGGGGGAAGCTCTGAACCCGGGGTGTTGGGAGACGGGGGGAGCTCTGAACCCGGGGTGTTGGGAGACAGGGGGAGCTCTGAATCTGGGGTGTTGGGAGACAGGGGGGAGGCTCTGAATCCGGGGTGTTGGGAGACAGGGGGAGGCTCTGAACCTGGGGTGTTGGGAGACGGGGGGGCTCTGAATCCGGGGTGTTGGGAGACGGGGGGAGCTCTGAATCTGGGGTGTTGGGAGACGGGGGGCTCTGAATCCGGGGTATTGGGAGATGGGGGTGCTGTGAATCTGGGGTGTAGGGAGATGGGGGGCTCTGAATCCGGGGTGTTGGGAGATGGGGGGGATCTGAATCCGGGGTGTTGGGAGATGGGGGGGGGCTCTGAATCCGGGGTGTTGGGAGACGGGGGAGGCTCTGAATCCGGGGTGTTGGAAGATGGGAAGGCTCTGAATCCGGGGTGTTGGGGAAGCTCTGAATCCGGGGTGTTGGGAGATGGGGGGAGGCTCTGAATCCGGGGTGTTTGGAGACGGGGAGGCTCTGAATCCGGGGTGTTGGGAGACGGGGGGGAGCTCTGAATCCGGGGTGTTGGGAGACGGGGGGGCTGTGAATCTGGGGTGTTGGGAGACGGGGGGCTCTGAATCCGGGGTATTGGGAGATGGGGGTGCTGTGAATCTGGGGTGTAGGGAGATGGGAGGGCTCTGAATCCAGGGTGTTGGGAGACGGGGGGCTGTGAATCCGGGGTGTTGGGAGACTGGGGGGAGGCTCTGAATCCGGGGTGTTGGGAGACGCGGGAAGGCTCTGAATCCGGGGTGTTGGGAGACGGGGGAGGCTCTGAATCCAGGGTGTTGGGAGACGGGGGGCTCTGAATCCGGGTGTTGGGAGACGGGGGAGCTCTGAATCCGGGGTGTTGGGAGACGGGGGCGCTCTGAATCCGAGGTGTTGGGAGACGGGGGGCTCTGAATCCGAGGTGTTGGGAGACGGGAGGCTCTGAATCCGGGGTGTTGGGAGACGGGGGGAGGCTCTGAATCCGGGGTGTTGGGAGACGGGGGGGAGGCTCTGAATCCGGGGTGTTGGGAGACGGGGGGCTCTGAATCCGGGGTGTTGGGAGACGGGGGGCTCTGAATCCGGGGTGTTGGGAGACGGGGGGCTCTGAATCCGGGGTGTTGGGAGACGGGGAGCTCTGAATCCGGGGTGTTGGGAGACGGGGAAGGCTCTGAATCCGGGGTGTTGGGAGACGGGGGGCTCTGAATCCGGGTGTTGGGAGACGGGGGAGGCTCTGAATCCGGGGTGTTGGGAGACGGGGGAGGCTCTGAATCCGGGGTGTTGGGAGATGGGGGGCTCTGAATCCGGGGTGTTGGGAGACGGGGGCTCTGAATCCGGGGTGTTGGGAGACGAGGGGAGGCTCTGAATCCGGGGTGTTGGGAGACGGGGGAGGCTCTGAATCCGGGGTGTTGGGAGACGGGGGGAGGCTCTGAATCCGGGGTGTTGGGAGACGGGGGGGCTCTGAATCCGGGGTGTTGGGAGACGGGGGGGCTCTGAATCCGGGGTGTTGGGAGACGGGGGGCTCTGAATCCGGGGTGTTGGGAGACGGGGGGCTCTGAATCCGGGGTGTTGGGAGACGGGGGGCTCTGAATCCGGGGTGTTGGGAGACGGGGAAGGCTCTGAATCCGGGGTGTTGGGAGACGGGGAAGGCTCTGAATCCGGGGTGTTGGGAGACGGGGGGCTCTGAATCCGGGGTGTTGGGAGACGGGGGGCTCTGAATCCGGGTGTTGGGAGACGGGGGAGGCTCTGAATCCGGGGTGTTGGGAGACGGGGAGGCTCTGAATCCGGGGTGTTGGGAGACGGGGGGCTCTGAATCCGGGTGTTGGGAGACGGGGGAGGCTCTGAATCCGGGGTGTTGGGAGACGGGGAAGGCTCTGAATCCGGGGTGTTGGGAGACGGGGGGCTCTGAATCCGGGGTGTTGGGAGACGGGGGGCTCTGAATCCGGGTGTTGGGAGACGGGGGAGGCTCTGAATCCGGGTGTTGGGAGACGGGGAGGCTCTGAATCCGGGGTGTTGGGAGACGGGGGGCTCTGAATCCGGGTGTTGGGAGACGGGGGAGGCTCTGAATCCGGGGTGTTGGGAGACGGGGAAGGCTCTGAATCCGGGGTGTTGGGAGACGGGGGGCTCTGAATCCGGGTGTTGGGAGACGGGAGCCTCTGAATCCGGGTGTTGGGAGACGGGGGAGGCTCTGAATCCGGGGTGTTGGGAGACGGGGAAGGCTCTGAATCCGGGGTGTTGGGAGACGGGGGAGGCTCTGAATCCGGGTGTTGGGAGACGGGGAGGCTCTGAATCCGGGGTGTTGGGAGACGGGGGGCTCTGAATCCGGGTGTTGGGAGACGGGGGAGCTCTGAATCCGGGGTGTTGGGAGACGGGGGCGCTCTGAATCCGAGGTGTTGGGAGACGGGGGGCTCTGAATCCGAGGTGTTGGGAGACGGGGGGCTCTGAATCCGGGTTGTTGGGAGACGGGGGGCTCTGAATCCGGGGTGTTGGGAGACGGGGGGGCTCTGAATCCGGGGTGTTGGGAGACGGGGGGGCTCTGAATCCGGGGTGTTGGGAGACGGGGGCTCTGAATCCGGGGTGTTGGGAGACGGGGGGAGGCTCTGAATCCGGGGTGTTGGGAGACGGGGGGGAGGCTCTGAATCCGGGGTGTTGGGAGACGGGGGGCTCTGAATCCGGGGTGTTGGGAGACGGGGGGCTCTGAATCCGGGGTGTTGGGAGACGGGGGGCTCTGAATCCGGGGTGTTGGGAGACGGGGAGCTCTGAATCCGGGGTGTTGGGAGACGGGGAAGGCTCTGAATCCGGGGTGTTGGGAGACGGGGGGCTCTGAATCCGGGTGTTGGGAGACGGGGGAGGCTCTGAATCCGGGGTGTTGGGAGACGGGGGAGGCTCTGAATCCGGGGTGTTGGGAGACGGGGGAGGCTCTGAATCCGGGGTGTTGGGAGATGGGGGGCTCTGAATCCGGGGTGTTGGGAGACGGGGGCTCTGAATCCGGGGTGTTGGGAGACGAGGGGAGGCTCTGAATCCGGGGTGTTGGGAGACGGGGGAGGCTCTGAATCCGGGGTGTTGGGAGACGGGGGGAGGCTCTGAATCCGGGGTGTTGGGAGACGGGGGGGCTCTGAATCCGGGGTGTTGGGAGACGGGGGGGCTCTGAATCCGGGGTGTTGGGAGACGGGGGGCTCTGAATCCGGGGTGTTGGGAGACGGGGGGCTCTGAATCCGGGGTGTTGGGAGACGGGGGGCTCTGAATCCGGGGTGTTGGGAGACGGGGAAGGCTCTGAATCCGGGGTGTTGGGAGACGGGGAAGGCTCTGAATCCGGGGTGTTGGGAGACGGGGGGCTCTGAATCCGGGGTGTTGGGAGACGGGGGGCTCTGAATCCGGGTGTTGGGAGACGGGGGAGGCTCTGAATCCGGGGTGTTGGGAGACGGGGGAGGCTCTGAATCCGGGGTGTTGGGAGACGGGGAGGCTCTGAATCCGGGGTGTTGGGAGACGGGGGGCTCTGAATCCGGGTGTTGGGAGACGGGGGAGGCTCTGAATCCGGGGTGTTGGGAGACGGGGAAGGCTCTGAATCCGGGGTGTTGGGAGACGGGGGGCTCTGAATCCGGGGTGTTGGGAGACGGGGGGCTCTGAATCCGGGTGTTGGGAGACGGGGGAGGCTCTGAATCCGGGTGTTGGGAGACGGGGAGGCTCTGAATCCGGGGTGTTGGGAGACGGGGGGCTCTGAATCCGGGTGTTGGGAGACGGGGGAGGCTCTGAATCCGGGGTGTTGGGAGACGGGGAAGGCTCTGAATCCGGGGTGTTGGGAGACGGGGGGCTCTGAATCCGGGTGTTGGGAGACGGGAGCCTCTGATTTGGTCATTCCTACTCTACTGAAGGCTCAGAGGCTCAGAGGTGACTTCCGGGAAGATTTCCCAGAAGGGTGAAGATTGGGAGGTCCTCTCACTTTGTATCCCCCCTCAGGACTCCATGGGACCCCTCCGGGATCGTCTTCCTGACTCAGAAGGGGGTCTCCGGTTCCATGACTTCCATTGCCGTTTTGGATTTGGCTGCTCTTTCTGTAAGGCCCCTTTCACACTGGGGTGGGAGATGCGCTGGCGGTATAGCGACGCGATTTTTAGCGCAGCTATACCGTCATATTTACCGCGATATTCGGCCGCTAGCCTGCGGGCGGTATTACCGCGGTGTCCCATTGATTTCAATGGGAAGGAGCGGTGGAGGAGGGGTATACACACCGCTCCAAAGATGCGGCTTGCAGGAGATTTTTTTCCTCCCGCCAGCGCACCGCCTCAGTGGGAAAGCACTCAGGATATCGCATCGAGAATACCGGGGAAGGATTATTTCAGGCGTTATTTATGCGCTAAAACTCCTCCGTGTGAAAGGGGTCTGAGGAACCGACGGTCTCGGCCGCTATTATTACCTGAGGTGATGACTGATGTTTCTCCATCCTCGGCCCCAGACACCCGGGGGGAGGCGGAGACACGGGCAGACACACCCCTAGAAGTATCATCTCCCCCCCATATCACTTTACACCCAGTCCGTACCTCCGAGTATTCCCTCCCCCATATCACCCCCAACCCAACCTTTATGCCGCGTACACACAACCGTTTTTCACGACGTGAAAAATGGCCATGAAAAAATTGGAACATGCTCTAATTTTTCTCGTCGTTTTTCACCTCGTCGTTTTTCTCGTCATGAAAAACGGTAGTGTGTATGCTTTAACAACGTGAAAAAAAAATGCACATGCTCAGAATCAAGTATGAGACGGGAGCGCTCGTTCTGGTAAAACTAGCGTTCATAATGGAGATAGCACATTCGTCACGCTGTAACGGACTGAAAAGCACGAGGCTGAAAAGCGCGAATCGTCTCTCACCAAACTACTAACACGAGGATCAGCAAAGGCAGCCCAAAGGGTGGCGCCATCCGAATGGAACTTCCCCTTTATCGTGCCGTTGTACGTCACCGCGCTTTACTCGAGCGTTTTTTTTCCACGATAGTGTGTAGGCAAGACAGGCTGGAGAAGAATCATGTCGAGCGAGAAAAATGCAGTTTTTTCAGTGTCCTTAAAAACGGTTGTGTGTACGCGGCATTACTGTACACTCTCCCACATCGCTTTCCACCCATCCCCCATCTTAGTGTACGCCCCCCTCTAAGTCAGTAGTGTGGGGGTGGTGGGTCACCTCGCAGTTTTCATATCAGATGAATGTGAAGTTCTTCTCTTGTGTTGTTTCCTCAACTCTCCCCAAAGGCTTCTCCTGTGCTGCACCCGTCACCCCCAAATTCCCATCATGTCAATAAAACCTTTATACATTGCTACTCCATTGTCTCCCATGCGTTTTATCTTATGGTGACCCCCCCAACTTCCTCCAGTGTGTTCAACGTATGGTGACCCCCCCATCCCCCCAACTTCCTCCAGTGTGTTCAACGTATGGTGATCCCCCCAACTTCCTCCAGTGTGCAACGTATGGTGACCCCCCCATCCCCCCAACTTCCTCCAGTGTGTTCAATGTATGGTGACCCCCCCATCCCCCCAACCTCCTTCAGTGTGTTCAACGTATGGTGACCCCCAACCTCCTCCAGTGTGTTCAACGTATGGTGACCCCCCCATTCCCCCAACTTCCTCCAGTGTGCAACGTATGGTGACCCCCCCCCCAACCTCCTCCAGTGTGTTCAATGTATGGTGATCCCCCCAACTTCCTCCAGTGTGTTCAACGTATGGTGACCCCCCCCAACCGCCTCCAGTGTGTTCAACGTATGGTGATCCCCCCAACCTCCTCCAGTGTGTTCAACGTATGGTGACCCCCTCATCCCCCCAACCTTCTCCAGTGTGTTCAACGTATGGTGACCCCCAACTTCCAGTGTGTTCAACGTATGGTGACCCCCCATTCCCCTAACTTCCTCCAGTGTGCAACGTATGGTGACCCCCCCAACTTCCTCCAGTGTGTTCAATGTATGGTAACCCCCCCATCCCCCCAACCTCCTTCAGTGTGTTCAACGTATGGTGACCCCCCTCATCCCCCCAACCTTCTCCAGTGTGTTCAACGTATGGTGACCCCCAACCTCCTCCAGTGTGTTCAACGTATGGTGACCCCCCCATTCCCCCAACTTCCTCCAGTGTGCAACGTATGGTGAACCCCCCCAACCTCCTCCAGTGTGTTCAATGTATGGTGACCCCTCATCCCCCCAACTTCCTCCAGTGTGTTCAACGTATGGTGACCCCCCCAACCGCCTCCAGTGTGTTCAACGTATGGTGATCCCCCCAACCTCCTCCAGTGTGTTTAACGTATGGTAACCCCCCCAACCTTCTCCAGTGTGTTCAACGTATGGTGACCCCCCAACCTCCTCCAGTGTGTTCAATGTATGGTGACCCCCTCATCCCCCCAACTTCCTCCAGTGTGTTCAATGTATGGTGACCCCTCATCCCCCCAACTTCCTCCAGTGTGTTCAACGTATGGTGACCCCCCCAACCGCCTCCAGTGTGTTCAACGTATGGTAACCCCCTCATCCCCCCAACTTCCTCCAGTGTGTTCAATGTATGGTGACCCCCCCAGCCCCCAACTTCCTCCAGTGTGTTCAACGTATGGTGATCCCCCCAACCTCCTCCAGTGTGTTCAACGTATAGTGACCCCTCATCTCCCAAACCTTCTCCAGTGTGTTCAACGTATAGTAACCCCCGCATCCCCCCAACCTCCTCCCGTGTTTTCAATGTATGGTGACCCCTCATCCCCCCAACTTCCTCCAGTGTGTTCAACGTATGGTGACCCCCCATCACCCCAACTTCCTCCAGTGTGTTCAACGTATGGTGACCCCCCCCCATCCCCCTAACTTCCTCCAGTGTGTTCAACGCATGGTGACTCCCCCAACTTCCTCCAGTGTGTTCATCAGATGGTGATCCCCCCAACCTTCTCCAGTGTGTTCATCAGATGGTGACCCCCTCACCCCCCCCCCAACCTTCCCCAGTGTGTTCATCAGATGGTGACCCCCTCACCCCCCCAACCTTCTCCAGTGTGTTGATCAGATGGTGACCCCCTCATCCCCCCAACCTTCTCCAGAGTGTTCAACGTATGGTGACCCCCTCACCCCCCAACCTTCTGTGTGTTCATCAGATGGTGATCCCCCCCAACCTTCTCCAGTGTGTTCATCAGATGGTGACCCCCTCATCCCCCCAACTTCCTCCAGTGTGTTCAACGTGTGGTGACCCCCCAACTTCCTCCAGTGTGTTCAACGTATGGTGAACCCCCCCAACTTCCTCCAGTGTGTTCAACGTATGGTGACCCCCCATCCCCCCAACTTCCTCCAGTGTGTTCAACGTATGGTGACCCCTCACCCCCCCAACCTTCTCCAATGTGTTCATCAGATGGTGACCCCCCATCCCCCCAACCTTCTCCAGTGTGTTCAATGTATGGTGACCCCCTCAACCCCCCCCAACCTCCTCCAGTGTGTTCATCAGATGGTGACCCCCTCATCCCCCCAACCTCCAGTGTGTTTATCAGATGGTGACCCCCCCAACCTCATCCAGTGTGTTTATCAGATGGTGACCCCCCCCCTCATCCCCCCAACCTCCTCCAGTGTGTTCAACGTATGGTGACTCCCCCATCCCCCCAACCTCCTCCAGTGTGTTCAACAAATGGTGACCCCCCAACCTCCTCCAGTGTGTTCAGCGTATGGTAATCCCCGCATCCCCCCAACCTCCAGTGTGTTCAATGTATGGTGACCCCTCATCCCCCCAACTTCCTCCAGTGTGTTCAACGTATGGTGACCCCCCCAACCGCCTCCAGTGTGTTCAAGGTATGGTCATCCCCCCAACTTCCTCCGGTGTGTTCAACGTATGGTGATCCCCCCAACCTCCTCCAGTGTGTTCAACGTATGGTGACCCCCTCATCCCCCCAACCTCCTCCAGTGTGTTCAATGTATGGTAACCCCCGCATCCCCCCAACCTCCTCCAGTGTGTTCAACGTATGGTGACCCCCTCATCCCCCCAACCTTCTCCAGTGTGTTTAACGTATGGTAACCCCCCCAACCTTCTCCAGTGTGTTCAACGTATGGTGACCCCCCAACCTCCTCCAGTGTGTTCAATGTATGGTGACCCCCTCATCCCCCCAACTTCCTCCAGTGTGTTCAACGTATGGTGACCCCCCCAACCGCCTCCAGTGTGTTCAACGTATGGTGACCCCCTCATCCCCCCAACTTCCTCCAGTGTGTTCAACGTATGGTGACCCCCCCAGCCCCCAACTTCCTCCAGTGTGTTCAACGTATGGTGATCCCCCCAACCTCCTCCAGTGTGTTCAACGTATAGTGACCCCTCATCTCCCCAACCTTCTCCAGTGTGTTCAACGTATAGTAACCCCCGCATCCCCCCAACCTCCTCCAGTGTTTTCAATGTATGGTGACCCCCCCCCAACTTCCTCCAGTGTGTTCAACGTATGGTGACCCCCCCCCCAACTTCCTCCAGTGTGTTCAACGTATGGTGACCCCCTCACCCCCCCCCCAACCTTCCCCAGTGTGTTCATCAGATGGTGACCCCCTCACCCCCCCCAACCTTCTCCAGTGTGTTCAACGTATGGTGACCCCTCACCCCCCAACCTTCTCCAATGTGTTCATCAGATGGTGACCCCCCTCATCCCCCCAACCTTCTCCAGAGTGTTCAACGTATGGTGACCCCCTCATCCCCCCAACCTTCTCCAGTGTGTTCATCAGATGGTGACCCCCTCATCCCCCCCAACCTTCTCCAGAGTGTTCAACGTATGGTGACCCCTCACCCCCCCAACCTTCTCCAATGTGTTCATCAGATGGTGACCCCCATCCCCCCAACCTTCTCCAGTGTGTTCATCAGATGGTGACCCCCCTCATCCCCCCAACCTCATCCAGTGTGTTCATCAGATGGTGACCCCCCCTCATCCCCCCAACCTTCTACAGTGTGTTCAATGTATGGTGACCCCTTCAACCCCCCCCCCAACCTCCTCCAGTGTGTTCATCAGATGGTGACCCCTCACCCCCCCAACCTTCTCCAGAGTGTTTAATGTATGGTGACCCCCTCATCCTCCCAACCTTCTCCTGTGTGTTCATCAGATGGTAACCCCCTCAACCCCCCAACCTTCTCCAGAGTGTTCAACGTATGGTGACCCTGTCATCCCCCCAACCTTCTCCAGTGTGTTCATCAGATGGTGACCCCCTCATCCCCCCACAACCTTCTCCAGTGTGTTCATCAGATGGTGACCCCCTCATCCCCCCAACCTTCTCCAGAGTGTTCAACGTATGGTGACCCCCCTCACCCCCACAACCTTCTCCAGTGTGTTCATCAGATGGTGACCCCCTCACCCCCCCAACCTTCTCCAGTGTGTTCATCAGATGGTGACCCCCTCATCCCCCCAACCTCCTCCAGTGTGTTCATCAGATGGTGACCCCCCCATCCCCCCAACCTCCTCCAGTGTGTTCATCAGATGGTGACCCCCTCATCCCTCCCAACCTTCTCCGGTGTGATAAATGTATGGTGACCCCCTCACCGCCTCCAGAGTGTTACATGTATGGTGACCCTCTCATCCCCCCAACTTTCTCCGGTGTGTTCATCGGATGGTGACCCCCTCATCCCCCCAACCTCCTCCAGTGTGTTCATCAGATGGTGAACCCCTCACCCCCCCAACCTCCTCCAGTGTGATAAATGTATGGTAACCTCCTCCAGTGTGTATAACGTATGGTGACCCCTCAACACCCCCCCCCCCAACCTCCTCCAGAGTGTTTTAATGTATGGTGACCTCCTCATCCCCCCAACCTCCTCCAATGTGTTTATCAGATATTGACCCCCCCCCCTCCCCCCCTGTCCAGCTTCTCTGTTTCCCCGGCTTTTCATCCCACCACCACAAAGTTCCCTCATGAAGTCGGCCATTTCTGTCCACATGTTCATCTCTCTTCCCTCCTCATGTTCTTTGTTTTCATTATGGACTCCATGTCCTCCGATGGCTTTGCTGGAAGTGAGGCCTTCAAATATCTTCTGTACTAGGAAGGCTCTTCGGGGGTTTCTCTCTCATTGAATTGGGAGGTTTCTGGTTCCTTTCAGCTCACTTCACTAGAACTTATCTGGTCGTTCATTGAAGTGTGAACAGTTCAGTGAATGACCAGAGAGACGGCACAAAGGTAGGTGATAAAGGGCCAGGAGCCTTAGGTTTCCGTATATCGCAAAATGTCTGAGGTGTAATCCTGAAATGGGTGGAGGTTTCCTTTAAATTCGACCTTCCCCTCCATCTTCCACAGTTGTCTGGGCTCTTCCCTTCATCTACCTCCATCCACACAAATGGAGGAATGAGCCACGAACTGATGACATCACTACAGAAAACATACCAATCGCACAGTACAGGACACTAACCCTGAGTTATACACCGCTACCGTCATGTGATTGGACACTGGCAAAAGAGGAGGCTGCAGGCCATTCCCAATATAATCCCTCTCACTCCCAACAGGGACCTCCCCTATATACCCCCCTCTACTCCCAGCAGGAACATCCCCTATATAACCACTCCCAGCAGGGACATCCCCTATATAACTCCTCCCATTCCAAGCAGGGACCTACCCTATATAATCACTCCCACTCCCAGCAGGGACATCCCCTATATAACTCCTCCCACTCCCAGCAGGGACATCCCCTATATAACTCCTCCCACTCCCAGCAGTAACATCCCCTATATAACCACTCCCAGCAGGGACATCCCCAATATAACCCCTCCCACTCCCATCAGGGACATCCCCTATATAACCCCTCCCAATCCCAGCAGGGACATTCTCATATATAATCCCTCCCACTCCCAGCAGGGATCATCCCTATATAACCCCTCCCAATCCCAGCAGGTACCTCCCCTATATAACTCCTCCCACTCCCAGCAGGGATCATCCCTATATAACCCCTCCCACTCCCAGCAGGGACATCCCCCTATATAAACACCCACTACCACCAGGGACATCCCCTATATAACCCCTCCCACTCCCATCAGGGACATCCCCTATATAACCCCTCCCAATCCCAGCAGGGACATTCTCATATATAATCCCTCCCACTCCCAGCAGGGATCATCCCTATATAACCCCTCCCAATCCCAGCAGGTACCTCCCCTATATAACTCCTCCCACTCCCAGCAGGGATCATCCCTATATAACCCCTCCCACTCCCAGCAGGGACATCCCCCTATATAAACACCCACTACCACCAGGGACATCCCCTATATAACCCCTCCCACTCCCAGCAGGGACATCCCCATTATTTAACCACTCCCATCTAGCCTCAGTTTTTGCCGGTGTCCTCAGGTGATGGACCTCTTCTCATTACTGAGCGGACCCTTCCTTTTTCTATGGAGGTTTTCTTTTCTTGGATTATTCTGTTTCCAAGAGGGCTCTTCTATCAATCACCTGCACTGTGGCCACTGCAGCTGTTTATGAATATTTGGGATTGGTTTACTCCTTGGCAGAGCCTTGGGGACCCCACCTGGTGGAAGATGTGGGCCAGTCTGTATTGGATCATGCTGGTAGATGCTCCCCTTGGCACTTAGTGCAGCGTGTGGAATAAGGTGCTTTTCCAGGTACAGAACCGTGTTCTGCCTGGTGCAGAGCACAGTCCACCAAGACCCCTGTGGGGTATACCCACCATAATGGATGAATCCCCTTATTCCTGTTCCTGAGGTGGAGAGAGTAGGGTGGAAGCCCATTTAATCCCTTTTGGATGTGAAAGACCGGTGGCATCGTCAGACAGTTCAGAATTGCCGGGTTTCGTGGAGTTTGCACCAGTTTAGTTGTCCTGTTGGAGGGCACCTGGTGTGGCCGTACGTGGAGGTGTCCTATTGCGCTTGCACAACCTGAAGCGTGGTGCCGCCTCGTTTTGAGGGAGATTACTGAGCATGCGTGCCCTGCCTCCTCCTCTTTGGATTCAGGATGCTGGCTGAGTGCCGTCTCCTGGTTTTCCTTCCTGAGGACCTATTCATGGCGGATTATTCTCACTGAATCTGGGTTACAGCAGCCTACAGATGCTTGCATTAAGGCCCCCCTGCTGTGGAGGTCACGAGTACCCCATCAGGGACATTTTATTCAAAAATCTTGGGGGACCTTAATAGGAGAGATAAGTGGTGGGATGGGCTCAGCCTGTAGCTCCATTGGGGGTTGTAGTACATCTGCTGTGGGCCCTGATTCCCTCTCTCTGATGGTTGCCCCATTCTGACTCTCTACCTTCCTGTGCTCATTCATCCACTTTCTGACCCCCCCCCCCCCCAGCCTCATCCTTCTTGAAAGGAATTTTCTGCCACAATTTCAGGGATCAGGGGTAGACTTTCTGACCTTGTTGAGGCTACGGGGTCAAAGCCTTGTCACTTCTACCTCCCCTCCAGGATCAGACTTTGCCCTTAACCAGAAATGGTACCCAAGAGTGAGACATCTAAAGAAGAATCCTCGACTTCGGAGACATCTTAGGATGACATTTCTCATAAACCCCAAAAGAATATCCGTTCACTGATTGAAGCCACCTTAGTCTGCTCTCCCAAAGGTTTCTAGTGTTGGGTCCCTAAAGTTCCCTTCTCCAGCGAAGACCTTTTCATTTGAAGTATTGGCTGAGCCCATCCTGTATGGAGGCCGGTCCCACCTGGAGCTGATTTCTTATTTCACCCAACAATATCCTATTGGGAAAAGTTTCCTTAGGAAATGAGCAATTCCTGTGGTAGATCCAACCCAACTATTTCTTACATAACACGACCCTTATGGCCCCCATAAAAGACGATTCTGTGTTCACAGACCCATTAGATGAAAAGTTAGAGACTTCCCTTAATCTTTGCCCTTGTTGGCTCTGCCATGCAACCCACATCTGTGCCAACTACTGACTGTCAGAACATTGGTATCTAAGTGTGTGGCCTGGAACCCCAACTCCGTCCTTATGGGTTCCTCTGTCCATAGTCTGGCTGAAACTTCTGCCTTACGCTATGAATGGCTTGGCGGGTTCAGTGCACCAAATGTCTAGAACAAGCCTTCTCTCTGTACAGGTGAGCAGGATCCTCTAGTTTAAATGCTGGTCAGCCAAGCTTCCATGCAAGGAATGCTTTGGTTACCCTTCAAAGGCCTGTTTGGTCTATTCTCAGGTAGGAGAGTACTTGTACCTCTACTAGTAGGCCCTCTAGTGCTGAGGGTAGGAAGGGTTGACTCTCTCCTCCCTCCCGATCTTCCAACATCAAGTCTAATTCAGGATCATACTTGGGCCTCTTCACAGTGACGGGGGCACCCACTTCTCTGTGTAGGGGGGACATCTTTGGGCCTTCTGGTTCCAGAACATCTCAGACATTTGGGTCCAGATTGTTGTTTTCAGGGGCTACAAACTGGAGTTTTGCCCTTCCCCCTTCTTTGCTTCATGCTCTCCAGTTGGACTCCTTCCCCATCATGGCAGGTGGATATGCTTCTGCTGTCCAGCAGTTGTGGAATGAGGGGATCATCACCCCCGGACCTCCCAGAAGAACGATTTCAGGGTTTCTAATGAATCAGATTTTATCTTTGAGGAGATATTGAAACCAACCATATGTGTGTCATGTAGGAACGTGATCTCTGTAAATCTAGGATCCTGTGTAAAACGGGGATCTTCACCTTCTTCATATCAAAGAATAACCTCCTGCACTTAAGTGTGGTGCCTAAAGTATAACTAAAGGCAAAAGGTTTTTTTCTTAAGCCCTGTTTGAAAACCATCGGTTTTCCTGACGGGATTCCTGGCAAGCTTGTCTTGCCAAGCCCTGTGTACAGACGGCCACTCAAAAGAACCGCCGTTCTCTTGAATGGCAAGAACGCGGTGACGTCATCGACGAGCCAACGCTCGTCACATTCTATGCCGTCGCCGCCATCTTGCTACACCCTACACTACCCTTGTATGCTACTGCGCATGCGTCAAAGTCTCATCGAGCATGCGCGGGTTTACCTCTGATAGGTTAGCATACAGACGACCGGTTTTCACGGCAGGAAACACTCTGCTGAGAATCCTGATGGGAAAATAGAGAGCAGGTTCTCTATTTATCCCGCCAGGATTCCCGGCAGTTTTCCTGTGGGGAAAGCATACATACACACACACACGTTTTTTACGGCAAAAAGCTCTCCCAGCAGTTTTCTTGCCGAGAAAATCGGTCTTCTGTACGAGGCCTCAGTGTTGGAGGGGGGAGGGGTTAGACCCCCTTTGGGTTTTTATTGCTGTCTGTGTCCCCGTTAAGGAGATTCACCTTCTCTATTTGTCCTGCTTACGGTTATCATTGAAAGTGAATAAAGGGGAAATCTTCCAATGGGGTCCCCAAGAGATTCCCCTTATTTTGCAGGGATTTCCTCTCACTTCCTGTTTGAAAACGGGATTTCCTCACTTCCTGTTTGAAAACGTGATGTACTCACAAACGCATGACATGCACAAGCGTATTAAGGAATGCAAATGAGACTGCCTCCAGATCCACAGTGCTCAACTGATGACATGGAAAGACCTCATAGCATCCAAAACGTTGTACGCGTTTCGAGGGTCAACCCTCTTCCTCATAGCTTAGTAATATGACCGATTGCCCATATTTCCATCTTCTTAACCATTTTATATGCTCTGTGGCTTTGATAAGGTCTGATCGTGTATTATGAGTTACCGCCATGGTTTCCGCAGTCACTGCTTCCAACCGTCTCTCCCATCTTAGGCTCGTTTCACACGGGCTTCAGCTTGTATAAGAGTCGTGTGAACAGCAAGTTTTGAGAGAGCTTTGTTGAAGCTTTTAATGAACCATTCAGCTCCAGTTTGAAAATATTGAACACAGATCTTAATAGGAGTGCTGATTGCCACTTTAACTCCTTCAACACCGGGTATTTTTTTACCCCCTCAATACCGGGCCTATTCTGGCACTTCTCTCCTACATGTACAAATCATCATTCTTGTGCTAGAAAATTACTCAGAACCCCGAAACATTATATATGTTTTTTTAGCAGACACCCTAGGGAATAAAATGACGGTCATTGCAACTTTTTTTCTTGCACGGTAATTGCGCAATAATTTTTCAAACGCCTTTTTTTGGGAAAAAAAATGGTTTCATGAATTAAAAAATAACAAAACAGTAAAGTTAGCCCAATTTTTTGGGAAAATATAAAAGATGATGTTACGCCGAGTAAATAGATACCTAACATGTCACGCTTTAAAATTGTGCACACTCGTGGAATGGCGCCAAACTTCGGTACTTAAAAATCTCCATAGGCGACGCTTTAATTTTTTTTACAGGTTACCAGGTTAGAGTTACAGAGGAGATCTAGTGCTAGAATTGTTGCACGCGCTCTAACGCACGCGGCGATACCTCACATGTGTGGTTTAAACAGCGTTTACATATGTGGGCGGGACTTGCATGTGCGTTCGCTTCTGATCGCGAGCTACTGGGGACATTGGCGTTTGAATTTTTTTTTTTCATAATTTTTTTATTTTTACACTTTTTTTTTAATTTTTAATTTTTTTTATTCATTTTATTCCTATTACAAGGAATGTAAACATCCCTTGTAATAGGAATGGTGTGTGACAGGTCCTCTTTATGGAGAGAGGCGGGGTCAATAAGACCTCCCCCTCCCCCCACATCTCTCCTCCAGGCTGGAAAGCATGGGATCGGGAAAAATAAATCACCGATCTCATGTTTACTAGCTGCAATGGTGGCTTTGTTTACATCTGAGAACTCGGGTGTGACGTCATCACATCACTCCCGGACCTCCAACTGGCGTAGAGATCTGGTCACCGGGAATCTCTATGGTTCACCTTCGGCGCCGGACGATTCGTTCTCCGGGCCCCCGATGGCACAGGAGAGCCCAGAGAAGCACCGGATGGCGGCGGGAGGGGGGGGGGATGTCCTCTCCCGCCACCTATAAGAACGATCAAGCGGCAGAACCGCCACTATGATCGTTCTTATTGTGCGCAGGATCGCCGGCAGAACAGAAGGATATCTGAATGATGCCTCTAGCTGCCCCCATCATTCAGATATCCCCCTACAAAGCCCAGGACGTCATATGACGCCCACCCAGGATGGGAGATCCCCTCTCTGGACATCATTTGACTATGGCTGGGTAAGGAAGCTGCTAGAAGGCTTCAGCACTTCTTGAAGATTAGTGAAAGCCTGCTAGCAGCTTGCTTAAAGTGGCAATCAGCACTCCTATTAGGACCTGTGTTCCATATTTTCAAACTGGAGCTGAATGGTACAGAGGGGGGGAAATAATAATTGTCTCCCCTGCAGGTTGTGTAAGTTCTCCCCATTACATAGAAATGAAGGGTCTATAATTTTTATCATCGGTGTATTTTTTATGATGGAGACAGAAGATCAACCAAAACTCCAGAAACATCACATGATACAAATGTTGTAAATGGAGTAAAATAAGTATTTGATCCCCTTAGTAGTTGGTGGGGAAACCCTTGTTGGGGAGCACAGAGGTCAGACGTTTCTTGTAGGTGGTGATCAGGTTTCCACATCTCAGGAGGGATTTTGGTATGGGGGGGGGTGTGGTCCGGGGATGGGGGGTGTGGTCTGGGGGTAGGGAGTGTGGTCAGGGGATAGGGGGTGGTCTAGGGGTAGGGGTGTGGTCAGGGGATAGGGGGTGGGGATTAGGGTTGGTGATCAGGTTTCCACACATCTCAGGAGGGATTTTGGTATGGGGGAGGGGGTGTGGTCCAGGGATGGGGGGGTGTGGTCTGGGGGTAGGGAGTGTGGTCAGGGGGTAGGGGGTGGTCTGGGGGTGTGGTCAGGGGATAGGGGGGGTGGTCTAGGGGTGGGGGTTAGGGTTGGTGATCAGGTTTCCACACATCTCAGGGGGGATTTTGCTCCTCTCTTCTTTACAGATCTTCTCTAAATCCTGAAGGTTTCTTGAATCGAAGTTTCAGCTCCTCCATACATTTTCTATGGGATTAAGGTCTGGAGACCGGCTAGGCCACTCCATGACCTTAATGTGCTTCTTCTTGAGCCACTCCTTTGTTGTCTTGGCGATATGTTTTGGGTCATTATCATGCTGGAAGACCCATCCATGACCCATCTTCAGTGTTCTGGATGAGGGAAGAAGGTTCTCCTCCAAGATCTTACAATACGTGGCCCCGCCCATTGGCCCCTCAATGCAGCAAAGTCGGCCTGGACCTTTATCAGAGAAACACCCCAAAGCCTCATGTTTCCCCCTCCGTGTGACTGGAGGGATGGAGTTCTTAGGGTCATAGTCACCATTTTTTTTTTCTTGAAACATGGCGAGCTGAACCCTGTGTGAAACCGGCCTCAGGTGTTTTTTTGAGAATCCTCGCAGGTCAAAGTACGTTTGTTTGGCGTTTTTTTTGTTAATATTCTATAGTTTCGTTGAGCTTGACAACCCATTCTGTCTTTATGGGGCTGTAGTGGAAACACATTATATTTCTACCATTCTACGAGCCGTGAATAAAGAACATTGGGAAGTGTTCCGACGTTTCAGAACAGCCCAATATCCAAGTAAATGGGATATTAGTTCCTGTATGTGTGTACCCAAAATATCATTTCTCTTGGTTACCACCATATCTCAGGATCTAGGGCAGTGGTTCTCAACCTGGGGGTCAAATGATGATTTGCCGGGGGTCACCGAATCCTGGGCTGTTCCTGAAGCCCGCACCGCTCTCCCAGCCTTTTCACTGCCGCCCACCTGGGCTGTTCCTGAAGCCCGCACCGCTCTCCCAGCCTTTTCACTGCCGCCCAGCTGGGCTGTTCCTGGAGCCCGCACCGCACTCCCAGCCTTTTCACTGCCGCCCACCTGGGCTGTTCCTGGAGCCCGCACTGCACTCCCAGCCTTTTCACTGCCGCCCAGCTGGGCTGTTCCTGAAGCCCGCACCGCACTCCCAGCCTTTTCACTGCTGCCCACCTGGGCTGTTCCTGAAGCCCGCACCGCTCTCCCAGCCTTTTCACTGCCGCCCACCTGGGCTGTTCCTGGAGCCCGCACCGCACTCCCAGCCTTTTCACTGCCGCCCACCTGGGCTGTTCCTGAAGCCCGCACCGCACTCCCAGCCTTTTCACTGCCGCCCAGCTGGGCTGTTCCTGAAGCCCGCACCGCTCTCCCAGCCTTTTCACTGCCGCCCAGCTGGGCTGTTCCTGGAGCCCGCACCGCACTCCCAGCCTTTTCACTGCCGCCCACCTGGGCTGTTCCTGAAGCCCGCACCGCACTCCCAGCCTTTTCACTGCTGCCCACCTGGGCTGTTCCTGGAGCCCGCACCGCACTCCCAGCCTTTTCACTGCCGCCCACCTGGGCTGTTCCTGGAGCCCGCACCGCTCTCCCAGCCTTTTCACTGCCGCCCAGCTGGGCTGTTCCTGGAGCCCGCGGCCGCCCACTCAGACTTTTCACTGCCGCCCAGCTGGGCTGTTCCTGGAGCCCGCGGCCGCCCACTCAGACTTTTCACTGCCGCCCAGCTGGGCTGTTCCTGGAGCCCGCGGCCGCCCACTCAGACTTTTCACTGCCGCCCAGCTGGGCTGTTCCTGAAGCCCACATCGCTCTCCCAGCCTTTTCACTGCCGCCCAGCTGGACTGTTCCTGGAGCCCGCGGCCGCCCACTCAGCCTTTTCACTGCCGCCCAGCTGGGCTGTTCCTGGAGCCCGCGGCCGCCCACTCAGACTTTTCACTGCCGCCCAGCTGGGCTGTTCCTGGAGCCCGCGGCCGCCCACTCAGACTTTTCACTGCCGCCCAGCTGGGCTGTTCCTGGAGCCCGCGGCCGCCCACTCAGACTTTTCACTGCCGCCCATTCAGTTCACGGCATGGCTGGGGGACGGAGATTAGAGGTCAGCTGACTGGTGAGGAATGTGAAGTGGGAGGGGCTGGAGGAGACCCCATCTCCTGATTTCAGCATCGGTGTCACTGCTACGAGACACCCCATAGTCAGAGACACAGTGGGTAACACTTCCTGTGATTATAGATGCCATTACTGCCAGAACTGCCACTCATCCCAACTCCCCACCAGAACTGGCACTCATCGAAATTCCCCGCCAGAACTGCCACTCATCCCAACTCCCCGCCAGAACTGCCACTCATCGAAATTCCCCACCAGAACTGCCACTCATCCCAACTCCCCACCAGAACTGCCACTCATCGAAATTCCCCGCCAGAACTGCCACTCATCCCAACTCCCCGCCAGAACTGCCACTCATCGAAATTCCCCACCAGAACTGCCACTCATCGAAATTCCCCACCAGAACTGCCACTCATCGAAATTCCCCGCCAGAACTGCCACTCATCCCAACTCCCCGCCAGAACTGCCACTCATCGAAATTCCCCGCCAGAACTGCCACTCATCGAAATTCCCCGCCAGAACTGCCACTCATCCCAACTCCCCGCCAGCACTGTCACTCATCCCAACTTCCCGCCAGAACTGCCACTCATCGAAATTCCCTGCCAGAACTGCCACTCATCCCAACTCCCCGCCAGCACTGTCACTCATTCCAACTTCCCGCCAGCACTGTCACTGATCCCACCCCCCACCAGAACTGCCACTCATCCCAACTCCCCACCAGAACTGCCACTCATCCCAACTCCCCGCCAGAACTGCCACTCATCCCAACTCCCCACCAGAACTGCCACTCATCCCAACTCCCCGCCAGAACTGCCACTCATCCCAACTCCCCGCCAGAACTGCCACTCATCCCAACTCCCCGCCAGAACTGCCACTCATCCCAACTCCCCGCCAGAACTGCCACTCATCGAAATTCCCCGCCAGAACTGCCACTCATCGAAATTCCCCGCCAGAACTGCCACTCATCCCAACTCCCCGCCAGCACTGTCACTCATCCCAACTTCCCGCCAGCACTGTCACTGATCCCACCCCCCACCAGAACTGCCACTCATCCCAACTCCCCGCCAGAACTGCCACTCATCCCAACTCCCCGCCAGAACTGCCACTCATCCCAACTCCCCGCCAGAACTGCCACTCATCCCAACTCCCCGCCAGAACTGCCACTCATCCCAACTCCCCGCCAGAACTGCCACTCATCCCAACTCCCCGCCAGAACTGCCACTCATCCCAACTCCCCGCCAGCACTGCCACTCATCCCAACTCCCCACCAGAACTGCCACTCATCCCAACTCCCCGCCAGAACTGCCACTCATCCCAACTCCCCGCCAGAACTGCCACTCATCCCAACTCCCCGCCAGAACTGCCACTCATCCCAACTCCCCACCAGAACTGCCACTCATCCCAACTCCCCGCCAGAACTGCCACTCATCGAAATTCCCCGCCAGAACTGCCACTCATCCCAACTCCCCGCCAGAACTGCCACTCATCGAAATTCCCCGCCAGAACTGCCACTCATCCCAACTCCCCGCCAGAACTGCCACTCATCCCAACATCCCGCCAGCACTGTCACTGATCCCAACTCCCCGCCAGCACTGTCACTCATCCCAACTCCCCGCCAGAACTGCCACTCATCGAAATTCCCCGCCAGAACTGCCACTCATCCCAACTCCCCGCCAGCACTGTCACTCATCCCAACTCCCCGCCAGAACTGCCACTCATCGAAATTCCCCGCCAGAACTGCCACTTCCACTCATCCCAACTTCCCGCCAGCACTGTCACTGATCCCACCC
This sequence comes from Rana muscosa, assembly GCA_029206835.1. Classification (NCBI taxonomy): domain Eukaryota; kingdom Metazoa; phylum Chordata; class Amphibia; order Anura; family Ranidae; genus Rana; species Rana muscosa. The sequence goes on from JARGYO010005607.1 coordinate 27,437, forward strand.
CCCACCAGAACTGCCACTCATCCCAACTCCCCGCCAGAACTGCCACTCATCCCAACTCCCCGCCAGAACTGCCACTCATCCCAACTTCCCACCAGCACTGTCACTGATCCCACCCCCCACCAGAACTGCCACTCATCCCAACTCCCCGCCAGAACTGCCACTCATCCCAACTCCCCGCCAGAACTGCCACTCATCCCAACTCCCCACCAGAACTGCCACTCATCCCAACTCCCCGCCAGAACTGCCACTCATCCCAACTCCCCACCAGAACTGCCACTCATCCCAACTCCCCACCAGAACTGCCACTCATCCCAACTCCCCGCCAGAACTGCCACTCGTCCCAACTCCCCGCCAGAACTGCCACTCGTCCCAACTCCCCGCCAGAACTGCCACTCATTCCATTCCCCCCCACCAGCCCACCAAGGAGTAAGAGAAGGAATAAAAATAGAGAATACATGGAAGGGAGAAGAAAAGAGGGGGAGGAACAAAGAAAAAGGGAGAGAAAGAATAAGAAATGCGGCTAGAGAGATGGATGGGGGATGGGGGAAAAAACAAGAAATGAGGATAGAGAGAGGGATGGGGGATGGGGGGGAAACAAGAAATGAGGATAGAGCGAGGGATGGGGGATGGGGGGGGAAACAAGAAATGAGGATAGAGAGAGGGATGGGGGATGGGGGGGGAAACAAGAAATGAGGATAGAGAGATGGATGGGGGATGGGGGGGGAAACAAGAAATGAGGATAGAGAGAGGGATGGGGGATGGGGGGGGAAACAAGAAATGAGGATAGAGAGAGGGATGGGGGATGGGGGGGAAAACAAGAAATGAGGATAGAGAGAGGGATGGGGGATGGGGGGGGGAAACAAGAAATGAGGATAGAGAGAGGGATGGGGGATGGGGGGGAAAACAAGAAATGAGGATAGAGAGAGGGATGGGGGATGGGGGGGAAAACAAGAAATGAGGATAGAGAGAGGGATGGGGGATGGGGGGGAAAACAAGAAATGAGGATAGAGAGAGGGATGGGGGATGGGGGGGGAAACAAGAAATGAGGATAGAGAGAGGGATGGGGGATGGGGGGGGGAAACAAGAAATGAGGATAGAGAGAGGGATGGGGGATGGGGGGGAAAACAAGAAATGAGGATAGAGAGAGGGATGGGGGATGGGGGGGGGAAACAAGAAATGAGGATAGAGAGAGGGATGGGGGATGGGGGGGAAAACAAGAAATGAGGATAGAGAGAGGGATGGGGGATGGGGGGGAAAACAAGAAATGAGGATAGAGAGATGGATGGGGGATGGGGGGGAAAACAAGAAATGAGGATAGAGAGAGGGATGGGGGATGGGGGGGAAAACAAGAAATGAGGATAGAGAGAGGGATGGGGGATGGGGGGGGAAACAAGAAATGAGGATAGAGAGAGGGATGGGGGATGGGGGGGAAAACAAGAAATGAGGATAGAGAGATGGATGGGGGATGGGGGGGAAAACAAGAAATGAGGATAGAGAGAGGGATGGGGGATGGGGGGGAAAACAAGAAATGAGGATAGAGAGAGGGATGGGGGATGGGGGGGGAAACAAGAAATGAGGATAGAGAGAGGGATGGGGGATGGGGGGGAAAACAAGAAATGAGGATAGAGAGAGGGATGGGGGATGGGGGGGAAAACAAGAAATGAGGATAGAGAGAGATAAAAGGGAAAGAAAGGAGAACAAAGAGGAGTACATCCTAAAATGTACCATAGGGGGGTTTAAATACGAGTGGAAGGGACTCGGGGAGCACTAAATGTCCGTGGATTGGGGCGCAAATTACTTGTCTTGGGTTGGGTGCTGACAACCCCCGCTATAAATAATTTTACTGTTAGGGGTCCCCACAACTTGGAAAATTCTATCACGGGGTCACAGGATTGAGAACCCCTGATCTAGGAGATGCCTCTGCAGTAGATGTATAAGATTCCAGTTACATTTACTACAACATGAAGTTTCCCGGACACCCGTCCCATGGAGACATCCCAGAATTCGTGTCAGTCTATGAGATCTCTCAAGGTTTCCACTTTGCCAAACCAGATGGAGAAGTTCGGCTCATTCTGGATTGAAAGACTCCACTTGTTCCTGCGGGTTTTGCATGGAAGATTCCAGGCCAGCCGTTACATTCATCTTTCTGGGCAATTTTATGGCCTCAATAAACTTCTAGAGATCCTATCGGCACATTCCCGTATTTCTGCCTCATCAATACTATCGTTTTTTAGGAATCAGAATTACCAGTGTGTCGCCCTCCCGGGTTGTACCCAAGTTGCTCTGATTTCGGCTCTGCTTTGTTTTTTGGGATTTACCTTGGGGGGGGGGGGGGTGGGTGGGGGGGTAAATGGATGATCTCTTGTTAAAAGACCAGTCCTCCCTGTCCTGTGCCTGTTTGCTATGTTCTCACCCACCCCTCAGTTTATTGCTAGGGGACATCCCCAAATCGCCTGAAGGTAGCGGCATGTAACCCACAGTCTATGACTTCCTGTACTCCAAGATATGTCATTTACTGGGCAGTCAGAAATACTCATTTTTCTTGAACAAACTGTAAGTTCCCTTCTGAGAACCCTCCCCCCCCCCCTCTGATGGGTGTCACTCTTATGGACTTCATCCTAGAGATGTCCCTGTAAATCACACATTTCCTGGCAATTGTTCATCAGGTCTGAATGAGCACCTAGACTGGTGCAGGGTGAGGGCACAATGTGTACCAATGAGCCCCAGATGGGCACCATGGATCTAGACTGGCAATGCAGCAATACCCGGCGGCGCCTCTTTGGATGTCTATCTTCCAAAACTTGACTCCCCTTCATGCTGGAGACAGTATTTATATTGCCACTGGAAGTTACCCTGCTGGCTACTAGACTGATGAGCTGGGGGGGGGGGACGGGGGGCACCAATTACACTACAGATGGAGGCCATTCAGAGCTACACATCAAACATGTCTACAGAAAATGATGCAATTATGACTGAAGCCCGGAGAGTCCGCCATACATATCTCTGTAATGCAGACTCCGGGATATCAGTTGAGTCCTCCCCCTCTGAATGGTTCTGCGTTCTGCATTGGTCGTAATCGCAGCTCACTTTATCGGAGACAATTCCTGAGCTGGACGTGACCATCATGTGAACTAACAAGAGAATATATTGAGTCCACCATCCTGACCACTATATACCCTGTCTATTGTCCTCATCATCCCCTTTGGTCTCTATTTATCCTGTCCCTTGTCCTCATCATTTGTTTGTCTCCATATATCCTGTCCAGTGTGATGTCACCACCTCTAATTGTCCCCAGTGTCCTGAACACTTCTCATTGCTGCCATGGTACCATATATACAGCACTGTTGAAGCCTAACCTCCCAGTGCTGCCATGGTACATTTATACAGGACTAACAGTCTAACCTCCCAGTGCTGCCATGGTAACATGCATGGAGACATCTAGCAGCCTAACCTCCCAGTGCTGCCATGGTAACATGCATGGAGACATCTAGCAGCCTAACCTCCCAGTGCTGCCATGGTACATTTATACAGGACTCTAACAGCCTAACCTCCCAGTGCTGCCATGGTAACATGCATGGAGACATCTAGCAGCCTAACCTCCCAGTGCTGCCATGGTACATTTATACAGGACTCTAACAGTCTAACCTCCCAGTGCTGCCATGGTACATTTATACAGGACTCTAACAGTCTAACCTCCCAGTGCTGCCATGGTAACATGCATGGAGACATCTAGCAGCCTAACCTCCCAGTGCTGCCATGGTAACATGCATGGAGACATCTAGCAGCCTAACCTCCCAGTGCTGCCATGGTACATTTATACAGGACTCTAACAGTCTAACCTCCCAGTGCTGCCATGGTAACATGCATGGAGACATCTAGCAGCCTAACCTCCCAGTGCTGCCATGGTACATTTATACAGGACTCTAACAGTCTAACCTCCCAGTGCTGCCATGGTAACATGCATGGAGACATCTAGCAGCCTAACCTCCCAGTGCTGCCATGGTACATTTATACAGGACTCTAACAGTCTAACCTCCCAGTGCTGCCATGGTAACATGCATGGAGACATCTAGCAGCCTAACCTCCCAGTGTTGACATGGTAACATTTATTCAGGACTGTAGCAGCGTAACCTCCAAGTGTTGCCATGTAACACATATACATGACTCTAACAGCCTAACTTCTCTGTACTGCCATGGTACCATTTTACAGCATTCTATAAGTCTAACATGCTAGTTGTGCCATGATAATGTGTATACAACACTGTAGCAGCCTAATCTCCCACTGCTGCCATGGGAACATATAGCAGGCTAACCTCCTAGTGTTGCCATGGTACCATTTATAGTAGAATCTGGCACCCTAAACCTCCCAGTGCTGCCATGTTAACATGTATGCTGAAATCTAGTAGCCTAATTTCCCCATTGCTGTCATGGTAACATATACAGGACATCTAGCAGCCTTACGCCCCAGTGCTGCCATGGTAACATATACAGGACATCTAGCAGCCTTACCTCCCAGTGCTGCCATGGTAACATGTACAGGACATCTAGCAGCCTTACGCCCCAGTGCTGCCATGGTAACATGTACAGGACATCTAGCAGCCTTACCTCCCAGTGCTGCCATGGTATCATGTACAGGACATCTAGCAGCCTTACCCCCCAGTGTTGCCATGGTAGCATGTACAGGACATCTAGCAGCCTTACCCCCCAGTGTTGCCATGGTAGCATGTACAGGACATCTAGCAGCCTGACCTCCCAGTGCTGCCATGGTAACATGTACAGGACATCTAGCAGCCTTGCCTCCCAGTGCTGCCATGGTAGCATGTACAGGACATCTAGCAACTTTACCCCCCCCCCAGTGCTGCCATGGTAACATGTACAGGACATCTAGCAGCCTGACCCCCCAGTGCTGCCATGGTAACATGTACAGGACATCTAGCAGCCTTACCCCCCAGTGTTGCCATGGTAACATGTACAGGACATCTAGCAGCCTGACCCCCCCAGTGCTGCCATGTTGGTGTGTAAAAAGAATTTAGACTTAGAATACATAAATTGGAGAATATCTCCACCATCATTATCTTTACTGCAAAGTGACTTTTCATGTAACTACGATGCTGGAAAATATTGGAACCAACTTTGTCATTGTACTTTACTACGACGTAACTGTAGCTTTGGATTATATCCAACTCCAGTGTCAATGAAGGCCATATGTACTGTATCTCCTTAACTGGTGGCTGGTTTACTGAGCTCATTGCTCCTTCGTCTGGGCAGTACATGACCATGTGGGAAGGATGATGTGTGGGCTCTTTCATGTTGAGCGATGCCCATTGTGTTGGTCAAGGGTGAGTAATTGAATGTTGCCAGGGATGGCATATGTGTCATGGCACACTCTTCTATGGCCTGGTGTAGAATACTTTAGGTTAGAGAACCATTTTGATGACATGATGGTGACTCCACCGTCATTCTGGAGATGAAGGGTTGCTCTATGACTTCTAGAATATGTGATGACTGAGGAGTTGGTGGTTGGTGCTCAGTGGTGGCCCCAGGTTATCTCACTTCATAGAATGAATCAGTTTGCTGTAGATGTGGTTCTGTAGTATTTTGGTGACTCCAGTAGTGGTATTTGTGTCCCATGATCTCCTCCTGGGCTGCCATTTTCTTTTTCTTTTACAGATTCCTAGAGGCGGAGCAAGCCATGGTGGACAGAGGTGGAGGGGTGCTTGTCAGCACTTCAATGAGCCTCTCCGGGAATGGGGGGAACCCATCGTTGTGCCTCAGTCGAGGGATGGATGTGGGGTCTAGTCTGACTGGAGGAGTAATCATGGCAAAACCTGAAGGACCCAGCACTCCTCCGGTGCCCATGAACCTGTTTGCTACGTGGGAGGTGGACAGATGTTCCCCCAGCTGTGTGCCCAGGTATGTCCATGTTGTGTCTACGGAAGTACTTCACAGTATCAGTCATTCTAGAGAAAGATTCCAAAGAATGCCCATTATTCAGCTCAACTTTTTACACAACTGAACAGCCCACCCTCTTCTTTATTTTTTGGCCATATTTATATAACACCGGCATACTCCACAGTGCTGTACGTGGAACAAAGAACTGTTCACATCAGTCCTTGCACCAGAGGAGCTTACACTCTAATGTCTGAAGACCTTGTACAGAGAGGCTGTAAGCTTCATGCTTGTGAATAATTGGATCAGACGGCCCTTTGAGGTTGGCTCAGGTGTGCGTCAGGGGTGTCCTTTTGAGTCCTCTGCTATACGCGTTTACAATCAATCCCTTCATCAGGAATTGGAGAGCGGACCATTGTGCGAAGTGCCTTTGGGCATTCCTGGTGAGCCTCCTCTGAGGGTCGTGGCGCCTATGCTAATGACATGTCTGTTTTCATATCTGGCACAGAGGAGGCGGAGGAGGTGGTCTCGGTGACGGAGCAGTATGCTGAGGCATCTGGCTCAAAGATCAATCAGGAGAAGAGTGAGGTTTTCTGGATGGGAGAGGAAGGCGAAGGCTTTAAGCTTCCGGACACCTTCCCAGAGACCTAGCAGGAAATTAAAGTTTTGGGCATCAAATTTGGTCCCGGCAAAAAAACAGCCTTGCAAATTGGAAAAGCAGGCTATAAGATGCCGATGCCAAGGTTGCCAGCTGGAAGGATTGGAAACTCTCTTACAGGGAAAGGATTGACCTGATTAAAATATACCTGATCCCCGTATTTCTGTATGTCAGCTTTGTCTGTGTTTTGCCAGTGTCTCTCTATGTGAGAATCTACAGCTGTTTCTTCCAGTAGTTATAGGGGAACAAACCTGGGTTGGTATTTTTCAGTACTGGTTTAGGCCTTTTCTGAGAAGCTGGGAGAATGGTGGGCCAGTGAAAAGCCTGAGGGTTCGACATAATGAGCTCCCGGCTTATATTTCTCCGTGTCTGAAAATGCTTTGGCAGTGGCGAGTGACGGCGGAGGAAATTAAGTTTCTTCCTAGGAACGCCCTGGAGAGGAGGGTTGTTGAATCTGCATTTAGGGATTCACTGGCCTTGAGGTGTTGCCCAGACCCTGTTTTGAGTGAGGGTTTGCTTTTCATCAATCTGGAGAGAATCCCTTTAAAGTTTTGGGATTTGTCCTGGCTCTTGTTCCCTGGGAGACTCTAAGTGAAGGGTAACTTTAAGCAACACTCTGTGGAGAACCATGGTTGTCCAAGAGCGGAGTGGGGTGGAGGAGACGATGGACAATTTCTTGCTTCAGTGCCCCTTCAATATATAAGTCTATAAGCGGGTGGGTGGAGCTCTGGGTATCCCTTTACTTTCCTGCTTGAATTATGCGGAGTGGTCGTACGGGGCTTTTAAGACTCATTGGGATTTTGATTTTGAGACAGTTTTTCTAGTTAGCTTAGTAGTCTGTTACGCCACATGGAATGCACGGTGTCAGGTTTCCATTCGGGGGAAAAAAGTCCTTCCTGTCGAGGTGCACGACGTTCTGGGTGAGGTTGGGAAGATTCGAGGTCTTGAGAAGGACAGGTGGTGGCCGGGGGCCTGGACAAAGACGTGGAGGAATGTCAGGTCCCCGTAGCTGCTGTCTGTCAGTCTCTGGGTGTGCGGCTTTTCTTTCTGTCCTTTCAGCTCCCCCTAGATTTTTATATAAGATCAGATTTTTATAAAAAAGGCCACATGCATGGGTAAAATGTGTAATTGTTTCTTAGCCTGAAGGGTGTGTTTAGTTGGGGGGAGGGGCTTTGTTGTGCAATATAATAATAATAATAATATGTCTTGGTTTGAATATTTCGGGGTTTTTTCTATCTATGCTGAAGCAAGCTAACTTTGTTTGTTTATATATAATTGTATTTATTTTGTATTTATGGAAAAATGATTTTATTATGTTTGTAAGATTTTTAATAAACCAAAAATCTACACTCTAATGTCCCCTCCCCCACAGTCACACACTATTATTACTAGGCTTCCCTTCTGTTGTATTGTTCCAGGTTTGGGGTCCCATCAAGTACAGGGAAAAGCTGCAGAGAGTCTTGTGATGTGGACCAGGTGGGGGGAGAAGGCTGGGGGCCCTGGGGCCCGGGATTGAGTACAGATAGACGGCCAATCAGCAGTTCATGTCACTTTCACACATTGAAGTAGATGGAGATTTCTCTCTCCCTATAGACCTCTTGGCAGCGGGCCCCTGAGGGCCGATATGTCCTTGCTGACACACATGCAGCTTCCAGATTTGTAGCTGTTAATCAGGATTATCCGTCTGTTTACCATTTATCGGATTTCAGAAATGCGCTGTCAGATTAGTGACCAGGGGGGGGGGAGGGGGGTGTCCAAGCTTCAAATAATTACTTCATAATACTCCTGTGAGACGAAACAAACCCCCCCCCCCCGATAATCATTATTATTACTCAGATCCCCCAATACTGCATCAGTGATATTACAGTATCAGTAGTATTGATGATAGATGTACTCCCACCCCCCTAAACCCCCCGGTAGTATCAGGGACAGTCATACAATACTCTCACTACCCCTCACCCCCCCCCCGGTAGTATCAGCGGTGACAGTTGTACTATACTCTCAGTACTCCCCCCGGTAGTATCGGTGACAGTTGTACTATACTCTCAGTACTCCCCCCGGTAGTATCGGTGGCAGTTGTACTATACTCTCAGTACTCCCCCCGGTAGTATCGGTGACAGTTGTACTATACTCTCAGTACTCCCCCCCGGTAGTATAGGTGACAGTTGTACTATACTCTCAGTACTCCCCCCGGTAGTATCGGTGACAGTTGTACTATACTCTCAGTACTCCCCCCGGTAGTATCGGTGACAGTTGTACTATACTCTCAGTACTCCCCCCGGTAGTATCGGTGACAGTTGTACTATACTCTCAGTACTCCCCCCGGTAGTATTGGTGACAGTTGTACTATACTCTCAGTACTCCCCCCGGTAGTATCGGTGACAGTTGTACTATACTCTCAGTACTCCCCCCAGTAGTATCGGTGACAGTTGTACTATACTCTCAGTACTCCCCCCGGTAGTATCGGTGACAGTTGTACTATACTCTCAGTACTCCCCCGGTAGTATCGGTGACAATTGTACTATACTCTCAGTACTCCCCCCGGTAGTATCGGTGACAGTTGTACTATACTCTCAGTACTCCCCCCGGTAGTATCGGTGACAGTTGTACTATACTCTCAGTACTCCCCCCGGTAGTATCGGTGACAGTTGTACTATACTCTCAGTACTCCCCCCGGTAGTATCGGTGACAGTTGTACAATACTCTCAGTACTCCCCCCGGTAGTATCGGTGACAGTTGTACTATACTCTCAGTACTCCCCCCGGTAGTATCGGTGACAGTTGTACTATACTCTCAGTGCTCCCCCCGGTAGTATCGGTGACATTTGTACTATACTCTCAGTGCTCCCCTCGGTAGTATCGGTGACAGTTGTACTATACTCTCAGTACTCCCCCCGGTAGTATAGGTGACAGTTGTACTATACTCTCAGTACTCCCCCCGGTAGTATCGGTGACAGTTGTACTATACTCTCAGTGCTCCCCCGGTAGTATCGGTGACAGTTGTACTATACTCTCAGTGCTCCCCTCGGTAGTATCGGTGACAGTTGTACTATACTCTCAGTACTCCCCCCGGTAGTATAGGTGACAGTTGTACTATACTCTCAGTACTCCCCCGGTAGTATCGGTGACAGTTGTACTATACTGTCAGTACTCCCCCCTTAGTATCGGTGACAGTTGTACTATACTCTCAGTACTCCCCCCGGTAGTATCGGTGACAGTTGTACTATACTCTCAGTACTCCCCCCGGTAGTATCGGTGACAGTTGTACTATACTCTCAATACTCCCCCCGGTAGTATCGGTGACAGTTGTACTATACTCTCAGTACTCCCCCCGGTAGTATCGGTGACAGTTGTACTATACTCTCAGTGCTCCCCCCGGTAGTATCGGTGACATTTGTACTATACTCTCAGTGCTCCCCCGGTAGTATCGGTGACATTTGTACTATACTCTCAGTGCTCCCCTCGGTAGTATCGGTGACAGTTGTACTATACTCTCAGTACTCCCCCCGGTAGTATAGGTGACAGTTGTACTATACTCTCAGTACTCCCCCGGTAGTATCGGTGACAGTTGTACTATACTGTCAGTACTCCCCCCTTAGTATCGGTGACAGTTGTACTATACTCTCAGTACTCCCCCCGGTAGTACCGGTGACAGTTGTACTATACTCTCAGTACTCCCCCCGGTAGTACCGGTGACAGTTGTACTATACTCTCAGTACTCCCCCCGGTAGTACCGGTGACAGTTGTACTATACTCTCAGTACTCCCCCCGGTAGTATCGGTGACAATTGTACTATACTCCCCCCGGTAGTATCGGTGACAGTTGTACTATACTCTCAGTACTCCCCCCGGTAGTATCGGTGACAGTTGTACTATACTCTCAGTACTCCCCCCGGTAGTATCGGTGACAGTTGTACTATACTCTCAGTACTCCCCCCGGTAGTATCGGTGACAGTTGTACTATACTCTCAGTACTCCCCCCGGTAGTATCGGTGACAGTTGTACTATACTCTCAGTACTCCCCCCGGTAGTATCGGTGACAGTTGTACTATACTCTCAGTACTCCCCCCGGTAGTATCGGTGACAGTTGTACTATACTCTCAGTACTCCCCCCGGTATTATCGGTGACAGTTGTACTATACTCTCAGTACTCCCCCCGGTAGTATCGGTGACAGTTGTACTATACTCTCAGTGCTCCCCTCGGTAGTATCGGTGACAGTTGTACTATACTCTCAGTACTCCCCCCGGTAGTATAGGTGACAGTTGTACTATACTCTCAGTACTCCCCCGGTAGTATCGGTGACAGTTGTACTATACTGTCAGTACTCCCCCCTTAGTATCGGTGACAGTTGTACTATACTCTCAGTACTCCCCCCGGTAGTACCGGTGACAGTTGTACTATACTCTCAGTACTCCCCCCGGTAGTACCGGTGACAGTTGTACTATACTCTCAGTACTCCCCCCGGTAGTACCGGTGACAGTTGTACTATACTCTCAGTACTCCCCCCGGTAGTATCGGTGACAGTTGTACTATACTCTCAGTACTCCCCCCGGTAGTATCGGTGACAGTTGTACTATACTCTCAGTACTCCCCCCGGTAGTATCGGTGACAGTTGTACTATACTCTCAGTACTCCCCCCGGTAGTATCGGTGACAGTTGTACTATACTCTCAGTACTCCCCCCGGTAGTATCGGTGACAGTTGTACTATACTCTCAGTACTCCCCCCGGTAGTATCGGTGACAGTTGTACTATACTCTCAGTACTCCCCCCGGTATTATTGGTGACAGTTGTACTATACTCTCAGTACTCCCCCCGGTAGTATCGGTGACAGTTGTACTATACTCTCAGTACTCCCCCGGTAGTATCGGTGACAGTTGTACTATACTCTCAGTACTCCCCCCAGTAGTATCGGTGACAGTTGTACTATACTCTCAGTACTCCCCCCGGTAGTATAGGTGACAGTTGTACTATACTCTCAGTACTCCCCCGGTAGTATCGGTGACAGTTGTACTATACTGTCAGTACTCCCCCCTTAGTATCGGTGACAGTTGTACTATACTCTCAGTACTCCCCCCGGTAGTACCGGTGACAGTTGTACTATACTCTCAGTACTCCCCCCGGTAGTATCGGTGACAATTGTACTATACTCTCAGTACTCCCCCCGTAGTATCGGTGACAGTTGTACTATACTCTCAGTACTCCCCCCGGTAGTATCGGTGACAGTTGTACTATACTCTCAGTACTCCCCCCGGTAGTATCGGTGACAGTTGTACTATACTCTCAGTACTCCCCCCGGTAGTATCGGTGACAGTTGTACTATACTCTCAGTACTCCCCCCGGTAGTATCGGTGACAGTTGTACTATACTCTCAGTACTCCCCCCGGTAGTATCGGTGACAGTTGTACTATACTCTCAGTACTCCCCCCGGTAGTATCGGTGACAGTTGTACTATACTCTCAGTACTCCCCCGGTAGTATCGGTGACAGTTGTACTATACTCTCAGTACTCCCCCCGGTAGTATTGGTGACAGTTGTACTATACTCTCAGTACTCCCCCCGGTAGTATCGGTGACAGTTGTACTATACTCTCAGTACTCCCCCGGTAGTATCGGTGACAGTTGTACTATACTCTCAGTACTCCCCCCGGTAGTATCGGTGACAGTTGTACTATACTCTCAGTACTCCCCCCGGTAGTACCGGTGACAGTTGTACTATACTCTCAGTACTCCCCCCGGTAGTATTGGTGACAGTTGTACTATACTCTCAGTACTCCCCCCGGTAGTATCGGTGACAGTTGTACTATACTCTCAGTACTCCCCCCGGTAGTATCGGTGACAGTTGTACTATACTCTCAGTACTCCCCCCGGTAGTACCGGTGACAGTTGTACTATACTCTCAGTACTCCCCCCGGTAGTACCGGTGACAGTTGTACTATACTCTCAGTACTCCCCCCGGTAGTATCGGTGACAATTGTACTATACTCTCAGTACTCCCCCCCGGTAGTATAGGTGACAGTTGTACTATACTCTCAGTACTCCCCCCGGTAGTATCGGTGACAATTGTACTATACTCTCAGTACTCCCCCCGGTAGTATAGGTGACAGTTGTACTATACTCTCAGTACTCCCCCCGGTAGTATCGGTGACAGTTGTACTATACTCTCAGTACTCCCCCCGGTAGTATCGGTGACAGTTGTACTATACTCTCAGTACTCCCCCCGGTAGTATCGGTGACAGTTGTACTATACTCTCAGTACTCCCCCCGGTAGTATCGGTGACAGTTGTACTATACTCTCAGTACTCCCCCCGGTAGTATCGGTGACAGTTGTACTATACTCTCAGTACTCCCCCCGGTAGTATTGGTGACAGTTGTACTATACTCTCAGTACTCCCCCCGGTAGTACCGGTGACAGTTGTACTATACTCTCAGTACTCCCCCCGGTAGTATCGGTGACAATTGTACTATACTCTCAGTACTCCCCCCGTAGTATCGGTGACAGTTGTACTATACTCTCAGTACTCCCCCCGGTAGTATCGGTGACAGTTGTACTATACTCTCAGTACTCCCCCCGGTAGTATCGGTGACAGTTGTACTATACTCTCAGTACTCCCCCCGGTAGTATCGGTGACAGTTGTACTATACTCTCAGTACTCCCCCCGGTAGTATCGGTGACAGTTGTACTATACTTTCAGTACTCCCCCCGGTAGTATTGGTGACAGTTGTACTATACTCTCAGTACTCCCCCCGGTAGTATCGGTGACAGTTGTACTATACTCTCAGTACTCCCCCCGGTAGTATCGGTGACAGTTGTACTATACTCTCAGTACTCCCCCCGGTAGTATCGGTGACAGTTGTACTATACTCTCAGTACTCCCCCCGGTAGTACCGGTGACAGTTGTACTATACTCTCAGTACTCCCCCCGGTAGTACCGGTGACAGTTGTACTATACTCTCAGTACTCCCCCCGGTAGTATCGGTGACAATTGTACTATACTCTCAGTACTCCCCCCGGTAGTACCGGTGACAGTTGTACTATACTCTCAGTACTCCCCCCGGTAGTATCGGTGACAGTTGTACTATACTCTCAGTACTCCCCCCGGTAGTACCGGTGACAGTTGTACTATACTCTCAGTACTCCCCCCGGTAGTACCGGTGACAGTTGTACTATACTCTCAGTACTCCCCCCGGTAGTATCGGTGACAATTGTACTATACTCTCAGTACTCCCCCCGGTAGTATTGGTGACAGTTGTACTATACTCTCAGTACTCCCCCCGGTAGTACCGGTGACAGTTGTACTATACTCTCAGTACTCCCCCCGGTAGTATCGGTGACAATTGTACTATACTCTCAGTACTCCCCCCGGTAGTATAGGTGACAGTTGTACTATACTCTCAGTACTCCCCTCGGTAGTATCGGTGACAGTTGTACTATACTCTCTGTACTCCCCCCGGTAGTATAGGTGACAGTTGTACTATACTCTCAGTACTCCCCCGGTAGTATCGGTGACAGTTGTACTATACTGTCAGTACTCCCCCCTTAGTATCGGTGACAGTTGTACTATACTCTCAGTACTCCCCCCGGTAGTACCGGTGACAGTTGTACTATACTCTCAGTACTCCCCCCGGTAGTACCGGTGACAGTTGTACTATACTCTCAGTACTCCCCCCGGTAGTATCGGTGACAATTGTACTATACTCTCAGTACTCCCCCCGGTAGTATCGGTGACAGTTGTACTATACTCTCAGTACTCCCCCCGGTAGTATAGGTGACAGTTGTACTATACTCTCAGTACTCCCCCGGTAGTATCGGTGACAGTTGTACTATACTGTCAGTACTCCCCCCTTAGTATCGGTGACAGTTGTACTATACTCTCAGTACTCCCCCCGGTAGTACCGGTGACAGTTGTACTATACTCTCAGTACTCCCCCCGGTAGTACCGGTGACAGTTGTACTATACTCTCAGTACTCCCCCCGGTAGTATCGGTGACAGTTGTACTATACTCTCAGTACTCCCCCCGGTAGTATCGGTGACAGTTGTACTATACTCTCAGTACTCCCCCCGGTAGTATCGGTGACAGTTGTACTATACTCTCAGTACTCCCCCCGGTAGTATCGGTGACAGTTGTACTATACTCTCAGTACTCCCCCCGGTAGTATTGGTGACAGTTGTACTATACTCTCAGTACTCCCCCCGGTAGTATCGGTGACAGTTGTACTATACTCTCAGTACTCCCCCGGTAGTATCAGTGACAGTTGTACTATACTCTCAGTACTCCCCCCAGTAGTATCGGTGACAGTTGTACTATACTCTCAGTACTCCCCCCGGTAGTATAGGTGACAGTTGTACTATACTCTCAGTACTCCCCCGGTAGTATCGGTGACAGTTGTACTATACTCTCAGTACTCCCCCCGGTAGTATCGGTGACAGTTGTACTATACTGTCAGTACTCCCCCCTTAGTATCGGTGACAGTTGTACTATACTCTCAGTACTCCCCCCGGTAGTACCGGTGACAGTTGTACTATACTCTCAGTACTCCCCCCGGTAGTATCGGTGACAATTGTACTATACTCTCAGTACTCCCCCCGTAGTATCGGTGACAGTTGTACTATACTCTCAGTACTCCCCCCGGTAGTATCGGTGACAGTTGTACTATACTCTCAGTACTCCCCCCGGTAGTATCGGTGACAGTTGTACTATACTCTCAGTACTCCCCCCGGTAGTATCGGTGACAGTTGTACTATACTCTCAGTACTCCCCCCGGTAGTATCGGTGACAGTTGTACTATACTCTCAGTACTCCCCCCGGTAGTATTGGTGACAGTTGTACTATACTCTCAGTACTCCCCCCGGTAGTATCGGTGACAGTTGTACTATACTCTCAGTACTCCCCCCGGTAGTATCGGTGACAGTTGTACTATACTCTCAGTACTCCCCCCAGTAGTATCGGTGACAGTTGTACTATACTCTCAGTACTCCCCCGGTAGTATAGGTGACAGTTGTACTATACTCTCAGTACTCCCCCGGTAGTATAAGTGACAGTTGTACTATACTCTCAGTACTCCCCCCGGTAGTATTGGTGACAGTTGTACTATACTCTCAGTACTCCCCCCGGTAGTATCGGTGAGAGTTGTACTATACTCTCAGTACTCCCCCGGTAGTATCGGTGACAGTTGTACTATACTCTCAGTACTCCCCCCAGTAGTATCGGTGACAGTTGTACTATACTCTCAGTACTCCCCCGGTAGTATCGGTGACAGTTGTACTATACTCTCAGTACTCCCCCCGGTAGTATCGGTGACAGTTGTACTATACTCTCAGTACTCCCCCCGGTAGTATAGGTGACAGTTGTACTATACTCTCAGTACTCCCCCGGTAGTATCGGTGACAGTTGTACTATACTGTCAGTACTCCCCCCTTAGTATCGGTGACAGTTGTACTATACTCTCAGTACTCCCCCCGGTAGTATCGGTGACAGTTGTACTATACTCTCAGTACTCCCCCCGGTAGTATCGGTGACAGTTGTACTATACTCTCAGTACTCCCCCCGGTAGTATCGGTGACAGTTGTACTATACTCTCAGTACTCCCCCCGGTAGTATCGGTGACAGTTGTACTATACTCTCAGTACTCCCCCGGTAGTATCGGTGACAATTGTACTATACTCTCAGTACTCCCCCCGGTAGTATCGGTGACAGTTGTACTATACTCTCAGTACTCCCCCGGTAGTATCGGTGACAGTTGTACTATACTCTCAGTACTCCCCCCAGTAGTATCGGTGACAGTTGTACTATACTCTCAGTACTCCCCCCGGTAGTATAGGTGACAGTTGTACTATACTCTCAGTACTCCCCCGGTAGTATCGGTGACAGTTGTACTATACTGTCAGTACTCCCCCCTTAGTATCGGTGACAGTTGTACTATACTCTCAGTACTCCCCCCGGTAGTATCGGTGACAGTTGTACTATACTCTCAGTACTCCCCCGGTAGTATCGGTGACAATTGTACTATACTCTCAGTACTCCCCCCGGTAGTATCGGTGACAGTTGTACTATACTCTCAGTACTCCCCCCGGTAGTATAGGTGACAGTTGTACTATACTCTCAGTACTCCCCCGGTAGTATCGGTGACAGTTGTACTATACTGTCAGTACTCCCCCCTTAGTATCGGTGACAGTTGTACTATACTCTCAGTACTCCCCCCGGTAGTACCGGTGACAGTTGTACTATACTCTCAGTACTCCCCCCGGTAGTACCGGTGACAGTTGTACTATACTCTCAGTACTCCCCCCGGTAGTACCGGTGACAGTTGTACTATACTCTCAGTACTCCCCCCGGTAGTATCGGTGACAATTGTACTATACTCTCAGTACTCCCCCCGGTAGTATCGGTGACAGTTGTACTATACTCTCAGTACTCCCCCCGGTAGTATCGGTGACAGTTGTACTATACTCTCAGTACTCCCCCCGGTAGTATCGGTGACAGTTGTACTATACTCTCAGTACTCCCCCCGGTAGTATAGGTGACAGTTGTACTATACTCTCAGTACTCCCCCCGGTAGTATTGGTGACAGTTGTACTATACTCTCAGTACTCCCCCCGGTAGTATCGGTGACAGTTGTACTATACTCTCAGTACTCCCCCGGTAGTATCGGTGACAGTTGTACTATACTCTCAGTACTCCCCCCAGTAGTATCGGTGACAGTTGTACTATACTCTCAGTACTCCCCCCGGTAGTATAGGTAACAGTTGTACTATACTCTCAGTACTCCCCCGGTAGTATCGGTGACAGTTGTACTATACTGTCAGTACTCCCCCCTTAGTATCGGTGACAGTTGTACTATACTCTCAGTACTCCCCCCGGTAGTACCGGTGACAGTTGTACTATACTCTCAGTACTCCCCCCGGTAGTATCGGTGACAATTGTACTATACTCTCAGTACTCCCCCCGTAGTATCGGTGACAGTTGTACTATACTCTCAGTACTCCCCCCGGTAGTATAGGTGACAGTTGTACTATACTCTCAGTACTCCCCCGGTAGTATCGGTGACAGTTGTACTATACTGTCAGTACTCCCCCGGTAGTATCGGTGACAATTGTACTATACTCTCAGTACTCCCCCCGGTAGTATCGGTGACAGTTGTACTATACTCTCAGTACTCCCCCCGGTAGTATCGGTGACAGTTGTACTATACTCTCAGTACTCCCCCCGGTAGTATCGGTGACAGTTGTACTATACTCTCAGTACTCCCCCCGGTAGTATCGGTGACAGTTGTACTATACTCTCAGTACTCCCCCCGGTAGTATCGGTGACAGTTGTACTATACTCTCAGTACTCCCCCCGGTAGTATTGGTGACAGTTGTACTATACTCTCAGTACTCCCCCCGGTAGTATCGGTGACAGTTGTACTATACTCTCAGTATTCCCCCCGGTAGTATCGGTGACAGTTGTACTATACTCTCAGTACTCCCCCCGGTAGTATCGGTGACAGTTGTACTATACTCTCAGTACTCCCCCCGGTAGTATCGGTGACAGTTGTACTATACTCTCAATACTCCCCCCGGTAGTATCGGTGACAGTTGTACTATACTCTCAGTACTCCCCCCGGTAGTATCGGTGACAGTTGTACTATACTCTCAGTGCTCCCCCCGGTAGTATCGGTGACAGTTGTACTATACTCTCAGTGCTCCCCCGGTAGTATCGGTGACAGTTGTACTATACTCTCAGTACTCCCCCCGGTAGTATAGGTGACAGTTGTACTATACTCTCAGTACTCCCCCGGTAGTATCGGTGACAGTTGTACTATACTGTCAGTACTCCCCCCTTAGTATCGGTGACAGTTGTACTATACTCTCAGTACTCCCCCCGGTAGTACCGGTGACAGTTGTACTATACTCTCAGTACTCCCCCCGGTAGTACCGGTGACAGTTGTACTATACTCTCAGTACTCCCCCCGGTAGTACCGGTGACAATTGTACTATACTCTCAGTACTCCCCCCGGTAGTATCGGTGACAATTGTACTATACTCTCAGTACTCCCCCCGGTAGTATCGGTGACAGTTGTACTATACTCTCAGTACTCCCCCGGTAGTATCGGTGACAATTGTACTATACTCTCAGTACTCCCCCCGGTAGTATCGGTGACAATTGTACTATACTCTCAGTACTCCCCCGGTAGTATCGGTGACAGTTGTACTATACTCTCAGTACTCCCCCCGGTAGTATCGGTGACAATTGTACTATACTCTCAGTACTCCCCCCGGTAGTATCGGTGACAATTGTACTATACTCTCAGTACTCCCCCCGGTAGTATCGGTGACAGTTGTACTATACTCTCAGTACTCCCCCCGGTAGTATAGGTGACAGTTGTACTATACTCTCAGTACTCCCCCGGTAGTATCGGTGACAGTTGTACTATACTGTCAGTACTCCCCCCTTAGTATCGGTGACAGTTGTACTATACTCTCAGTACTCCCCCGGTAGTACCGGTGACAGTTGTACTATACTCTCAGTACTCCCCCCGGTAGTACCGGTGACAGTTGTACTATACTCTCAGTACTCCCCCGGTAGTACCGGTGACAGTTGTACTATACTCTCAGTACTCCCCCCGGTAGTATCGGTGACAATTGTACTATACTCTCAGTACTCCCCCCGGTAGTATTGGTGACAGTTGTACTATACTCTCAGTACTCCCCCCGGTAGTATCGGTGACAGTTGTACTATACTCTCAGTACTCCCCCCGGTAGTATCGGTGACAGTTGTACTATACTCTCAGTACTCCCCCGGGTAGTATCGGTGACAGTTGTACTATACTCTCAGTACTCCCCCCGGTAGTATTGGTGACAGTTGTACTATACTCTCAGTACTCCCCCCGGTAGTATCGGTGACAGTTGTACTATACTCTCAGTACTCCCCCGGTAGTATCGGTGACAGTTGTACTATACTCTCAGTACTCCCCCCAGTAGTATCGGTGACAGTTGTACTATACTCTCAGTACTCCCCCCGGTAGTATAGGTGACAGTTGTACTATACTCTCAGTACTCCCCCGGTAGTATCGGTGACAGTTGTACTATACTGTCAGTACTCCCCCCTTAGTATCGGTGACAGTTGTACTATACTCTCAGTACTCCCCCCGGTAGTACCGGTGACAGTTGTACTATACTCTCAGTACTCCCCCCGGTAGTATCGGTGACAATTGTACTATACTCTCAGTACTCCCCCCGTAGTATCGGTGACAGTTGTACTATACTCTCAGTACTCCCCCCGGTAGTATCGGTGACAGTTGTACTATACTCTCAGTACTCCCCCCGGTAGTATCGGTGACAGTTGTACTATACTCTCAGTACTCCCCCCGGTAGTATCGGTGACAGTTGTACTATACTCTCAGTACTCCCCCCGGTAGTATCGGTGACAGTTGTACTATACTCTCAGTACTCCCCCCGGTAGTATTGGTGACAGTTGTACTATACCCTCAGTACTCCCCCCGGTAGTATCGGTGACAGTTGTACTATACTCTCAGTACTCCCCCCGGTAGTATCGGTGACAGTTGTACTATACTCTCAGTACTCCCCCCAGTAGTATCGGTGACAGTTGTACTATACTCTCAGTACTCCCCCGGTAGTATAGGTGACAGTTGTACTATACTCTCAGTACTCCCCCGGTAGTATAAGTGACAGTTGTACTATACTCTCAGTACTCCCCCGGTAGTATCGGTGACAGTTGTACTATACTCTCAGTACTCCCCCCGGTAGTACCGGTGACAGTTGTACTATACTCTCAGTACTCCCCCCGGTAGTATCGGTGACAGTTGTACTATACTCTCAGTACTCCCCCCGGTAGTACCGGTGACAGTTGTACTATATTCTCAGTACTCCCCCCGGTAGTATCGGTGACAGTTGTACTATACTCTCAGTACTCCCCCGGTAGTACCGGTGACAGTTGTACTATATTCTCAGTACTCCCCCCGGTAGTACCGGTGACAGTTGTACTATACTCTCAGTACTCCCCCGGTAGTATCAGCGGTGACAGTTGTACTATACTCTCAGTACTCCCCCCGGTAGTATCAGCGGTGACAGTTGTACTATACTCTCAGTACTCCCCCCGGTAGTATCGGTGACAGTTGTACTATACTCTCAGTACTCCCCCCGGTAGTATTGGTGACAGTTGTACTATACTCTCAGTACTCCCCCCGGTAGTATCGGTGACAGTTGTACTATACTCTCAGTACTCCCCCCGGTAGTACCGGTGACAGTTGTACTATATTCTCAGTACTCCCCCCGGTAGTATCGGTGACAGTTGTACTATACTCTCAGTACTCCCCCCGGTAGTATCAGCGGTGACAGTTGTACTATACTCTCAGTACTCCCCCCGGTAGTACCGGTGACAGTTGTACTATACTCTCAGTACTCCCCCCAGTAGTATCGGTGACAGTTGTACTATACTCTCAGTACTCCCCCGTTATTATAGGTGACAGTTGTACTATACTCTCAGTACTCCCCCCGGTAGTATTGGTGATAGTTGTACTATACTCTCAGTACTCCCCCCGGTAGTATTGGTGACAGTTGTACTATACTCTCAGTACTCCCCCCGGTAGTATCGGTGACAGTTGTACTATACTCTCAGTACTCCCCCCGGTAGTATTGGTGACAGTTGTACTATACTCTCAGTACTCCCCCCGGTAGTATCGGTGACAGTTGTACTATACTCTCAGTACTCCCCCCGGTAGTATTGGTGACAGTTGTACTATACTCTCAGTACTCCCCCCGGTAGTATCGGTGACAGTTGTACTATACTCTCAGTACTCCCCCCGGTAGTATTGGTGACAGTTGTACTATACTCTCAGTACTCCCCCCGGTAGTATTGGTGACAGTTGTACTATACTCTCAGTACTCCCCCCGGTAGTATTGGTGACAGTTGTACTATACTCTCAGTACTCCCCCCGGTAGTACCGGTGACAGTTGTACTATACTCTCAGTACTCCCCCCGGTAGTATTGGTGACAGTTGTACTATACTCTCAGTACTCCCCCCGGTAGTATCGGTGACAGTTGTACTATACTCTCAGTACTCCCCCCCGGTAGTATCGGTGACAGTTGTACTATACTCTCAGTACTCCCCCCGGTAGTATCGGTGACAGTTGTACTATACTCTCAGTACTCCCCCCGGTAGTATCGGTGACAGTTGTACTATACTCTCAGTACTCCCCCCGGTAGTATTGGTGACAGTTGTACTATACTCTCAGTACTCCCCCCGGTAGTATCGGTGACAGTTGTACTATACTCTCAGTACTCCCCCCGGTAGTATCGGTGACAGTTGTACTATACTCTCAGTACTCCCCCCGGTAGTATCGGTGACAGTTGTACTATACTCTCAGTACTCCCCCCTTAGTAACGGTGACAGTTGTACTATACTCTCAGTACTCCCCCCGGTAGTATCGGTGACAGTTGTACTATACTCTCAGTACTCCCCCCGGTAGTATTGGTGACAGTTGTACTATACTCTCAGTACTCCCCCCGGTAGTATCGGTGACAGTTGTACTATACTCTCAGTACTCCCCCCGGTAGTATCGGTGACAGTTGTACTATACTCTCAGTACTCCCCCCGGTAGTATCGGTGACAGTTGTACTATACTCTCAGTACTCCCCCCCGGTAGTATTGGTGACAGTTGTACTATACTCTCAGTACTCCCCCGTTATTATAGGTGACAGTTGTACTATACTCTCAGTACTCCCCCCGGTAGTATCGGTGACAGTTGTACTATACTCTCAGTGCTCCCCCCGGTAGTATCGGTGACAGTTGTACTATACTCTCAGTACTCCCCCCGGTAGTATCGGTGACAGTTGTACTATACTCTCACTACTCCCCCCGGTAGTATCGGTGACAGTTGTACTATACTCTCAGTACTCCCCCCGGTAGTATCGGTGACAGTTGTACTATACTCTCAGTACTCCCCCCGGTAGTATCGGTGACAGTTGTACTATACTCTCAGTACTCCCCCCGGTAGTATCGGTGACAGTTGTACTATACTCTCAGTACTCCCCCCGGTAGTATTGGTGACAGTTGTACTATACTCTCACTACTCCCCCCGGTAGTATTGGTGACAGTTGTACTATACTCTCAGTACTCCCCCCGGTAGTATTGGTGACAGTTGTACTATACTCTCAGTACTCCCCCCGTAGTATCGGTGACAGTTGTACTATACTCTCACTACTCCCCCCGGTAGTATTGGTGACAGTTGTACTATACTCTCACTACTCCCCCCGGTAGTATTGGTGACAGTTGTACTATACTCTCAGTACTCCCCCCGTAGTATCGGTGACAGTTGTACTATACTCTCAGTACTCCCCCCCGGTAGTATCGGTGACAGTTGTATTATACTCTCAGTGCTCCCCCCGGCAGTATTGGTGACAGTTGTACTATACTCTCAGTACTCCCCCCGGTAGTACCGGTGACAGTTGTACTATACTCTCAGTACTCCCCCCGGTAGTACCGGTGACAGTTGTACTATACTCTTAGTACTCCCCCCGGTAGTATTGGTGACAGTTGTACTATACTCTCAGTACTCCCCCCGGTAGTATCGGTGACAGTTGTACTATACTCTCAGTACTCCCCCCGGTAGTATTGGTGACAGTTGTACTATACTCTCAGTGCTCCCCCCGGTAGTATTGGTGACAGTTGTACTATACTCTCAGTACTCCCCCCGGTAGTACCGGTGACAGTTGTACTATACTCTCAGTACTCCCCCCGGTAGTACCGGTGACAGTTGTACTATACTCTTAGTACTCCCCCCGGTAGTATCGGTGACAGTTGTACTATACTCTCAGTACTCCCCCCGGTAGTATTGGTGACAGTTGTACTATACTCTCAGTGCTCCCCCCGGTAGTATTGGTGACAGTTGTACTATACTCTCAGTACTCCCCCCGGTAGTACCGGTGACAGTTGTATTATACTCTCAGTACTCCCCCCGGTAGTATCGGTGACAGTTGTACTATACTCTCAGTACTCCCCCCGGTAGTATTGGTGACAGTTGTACTATACTCTCAGTACTCCCCCCCGGTAGTATCGGTGACAGTTGTATTATACTCTCAGTGCTCCCCCGGTAGTATTGGTGACAGTTGTACTATACTCTCAGTACTCCCCCCGGTAGTACCGGTGACAGTTGTACTATACTCTCAGTACTCCCCCCGGTAGTATCGGTGAAAGTTGTACTATACTCTCAGTACTCCCCCGGTAGTATCGGTGACAGTTGTGTCTCGGTCTCCTTAGGCTCTGCAGTCTGACCCTGAAGAAGTTGCTGGTTCTGAGGGAGTTGGACCGGGATCTGAGCTCTCAGTGCTCCCCCCGGTAGTATCGGTGACAGTTGTACTATACTCTCAGTACTCCCCCCGGTAGTATAGGTGACAGTTGTACTATACTCTCAGTACTCCCCCCCGGTAGTATCGGTGACAGTTGTACTATACTCTCAGTACTCCCCCCGGTAGTATCGGTGACAGTTGTACTATACTCTCAGTACTCCCCCGGTAGTATCGGTGACAGTTGTACTATACTCTCAGTACTCCCTCGGTAGTATCGGTGACAGTTGTACTATACTCTCAGTACTCCCCCGGTAGTATCGGTGACAGTTGTACTATACTCTCAGTACTCCCCCCGGTAGTATCGGTGACAGTTGTACTATACTCTCAGTACTCCCCCGGTAGTATCGGTGACAGTTGTGTCTCGGTCTCCTTAGGCTCTGCAGTCTGACCCTGAAGAAGTTGCTGGTTCTGAGGGAATTGGACCGGGATCTGAGCTCTGTGGTGATTGCTGTGAAGCTGCAGGTAAGTTGCCGATTAATGTTCTGGCAGATACTGATATCAGAGGTAGGTCATCCCTAATGGATGGCCGGTCTTCTGAGGAGAACGATTT
This sequence comes from Rana muscosa, assembly GCA_029206835.1. NCBI lineage: Eukaryota > Metazoa > Chordata > Amphibia > Anura > Ranidae > Rana > Rana muscosa. The sequence goes on from JARGYO010005607.1 coordinate 51,881, forward strand.
CCCTCAATACTCTCTACTGTGCACAGTGTGGCCTTGGGGAAGAGAAACGTCTTCATTCCATTTATCTGTCATCCATCAATCAGTTCATCCATCCATCCACCCATCCATCCATCCATCCAACCATCCATCCATCCATCCATCTATCCATCAGTTCATCCATCCATCCATCCATTCCTCCATCCATCCATCCATCAGTTCATCCATCCATCCATCCACCCATCCATCCATCCATCAGTTCATCCATCCATCCATCCATTCCTCCATCCATCCATCCATTCCTCCATCCATCCAACCATCCATCCATCCATCTATCCATCAGTTCATCCATCCATCCATCCATTCCTCCATCCATCCATCCATCCATCCATCCATCAGTTCATCCATCCATCCATCCATCCATCCATCAGTTCATCCATCCATCCATCCATTCCTCCATCCATCCATCCATCAGTTCATCCATCCATCCATCCATCCATCCATCAGTTCATCCATCCATCCATCAGTTCATCCATCCATCCATCCACCCATCCATCAGTTCATCCATCAATCAGTTCATCCATTCCTCAAACCATCCATCCATCCATCCATCAGTTCATCCATCCATCCACCCATCCATCCCTCCCTCCACCCATCAATCAGTTCATCCATCCCTCAAACCATCCATCCATCCACCTATCAATCAGTTCATCCATCCACCCATCTATCCACCCATCCATCCATCAGTTCATCCATCCATCCATCCATCCATCAGTTCATCCATCCATCCATCCATCCATCCATCAGTTCATCCATCCATCCATCAGTTCATCCATCCATCCATCCATCCATCAGTTCATCCATCCATCCATCCATCCATCCATCAGTTCATCCATCCATCCATCCATCAGTTCATCCATCCATCCATCCATCAGTTCATCCATCCATCCATCCATCAGTTCATCCATCCCTCCCTCCACCCATCAATCAGTTCATCCATCCCTCAAACCATCCATCCATCCACCTATCAATCAGTTCATCCATCCACCCATCTATCCATCCATCCATCCATCAGTTCATCCATCCATCCATCCATCAGTTCATCCATCCATCCATCCATCAGTTCATCCATCCATCCATCCATCAGTTCATCCATCCATCCATCAGTTCATCCATCCATCCATCCATCCATCCATCAGTTCATCCATCCATCCATCCATCAGTTCATCCATCCATCCATCCATCAGTTCATCCATCCCTCCCTCCACCCATCAATCAGTTCATCCATCCCTCAAACCATCCATCCATCCACCTATCAATCAGTTCATCCATCCACCCATCTATCCATCCATCCATCCATCAGTTCATCCATCCATCCATCCATCAGTTCATCCATCCATCCATCCATCAGTTCATCCATCCATCCATCCATCAGTTCATCCATCCATCCATCCATCAATCAGTTCATCCATCCATCCATTCATCCATCCCTCCACCCATCCATCAGTTCATCCCTCCACCCATCCATCAGTTCATCCATCCACCCATCCATCCATCCATCCATCCCTCTCTCCACCCATCAATCAGTTCATCCATCCATCCACCCATCCATCCCTCCCTCCACCCATCAATCAGTTCATCCATCCATCCACCCATCCCTCCCTCCACCCATCAATCAGTTCATCCATTCCTCAAACTATTCACCCATCCATCCACCCATCCATCCATCCATCCATCCACCCACCCATCCATCCACCCACCCATCCATCCCTCCCTCCACCCATCAATCAGTTCATCCATTCCTCAAACTATTCACCTATCCATCCACCCATCCATCCATCCACCCATCCACCCATCCATCCATCCACCCATCCATCCATCATCCCTCCCTCCACCCATCAATCAGTTCATCCATTCCTCAAACTATTCACCCATCCATCCACCCATCCATCCATCCATCCACCCATCCATCCATCCCTCCCTCCACCCATCCATCCATCATCCATCAATCAGTTCATCCATCCCTCCACCCATCAATCAGTTCATCCATCCATCCATCCATCCCTCCACCCATCAATCAGTTCATCCATCCATCCCTCCCTCCACCCATCAATCAGTTCATCCATTCCTCAAACTATTCACCTATCCATCCACCCATCCATCCATCCACCCATCCACCCATCCATCCATCCATCCATCCATCATCCCTCCCTCCACCCATCAATCAGTTCATCCATTCCTCAAACTATTCACCCATCCATCCACCCATCCATCCATCCATCCATCCACCCATCCATCCATCCCTCCCTCCACCCATCCATCCCTCCACCCATCAATCAGTTCATCCATCCATCCCTCCACCCATCAATCAGTTCATCCATTCCTCAAACTATTCACCCATCCATCCATCCATCCCTCCACCCATCAATCAGTTCATCCATCCATCCATCCCTCCACCCATCAATCAGTTCATCCATCCATCCATCCCTCCACCCATCAATCAGTTCATCCATCCCTCCACCCATCAATCGGTTCATCCATCCATCCATCCATCCATCCCTCCCTCCACCCATCAATCAGTTCATCCATCCATCCACTCATCCATCCATCCATCCATCCCTCCCTCCACCCATCCATCCATCCACCCATCCATCCATCCACCCATCCACCCATCCATCCATCCATCCATCCCTCCCTCCACCCATCAATCAGTTCATCCATCCATCCATCCACTCATCCATCCATCCATCCATCCCTCCCTCCACCCATCCATCCATCCACCCATCCATCCATCCACCCATCCATCCATCCATCCACCCATCCATCCATCCACCCATCAATCCATCCATCCCTCCCTCCACCCATCCATCCCTCCACCCATCAATCAGTAAATCCATCCCTCCACCCATCAATCAGTTCATCCATCCATCCATCCATCAGTTCATCCATTCCTCAAACTATTCACCCATCCACCCATCCATCCACCCATCCATCCATCCACCCATCCATCCACCCCTCCACCCATCAATCAGTTCATCCATCCATCCACCCATCCATCCCTCCACCCATCAATCAGTTCATCCATCCATCCATCCCTCCATCCACCCATCCATCCCTCCACCCATCAATCAGTTCATCCATCCACCCATCCATCCATCCCTCCATCCACCCATCCATCCCTCCACCCATCAATCAGTTCATCCACCCATCCACCCATCCATCCCTCCCTCCACCCATCAATCAGTTCATCCATCCATCCATCCATCAGTTCATCCATTCCTCAAACTATTCACCCATCCATCCACCCATCCATCCATCCATCCACCCATCCATCCATCCATCCACCCATCCATCCATCCATCCACCCATCCATCCATCCATCCACCCATCCATCCATCCACCCATCCATCCATCCACCCATCCACCCCTCCACCCATCAATCAGTTCATCCAGCCATCCATCCATCCCTCCACCCATCAATCAGTTCATCCATTCCTCAAACCATCCATCCACCCATCCATCCCTCCATCCATCCACCCATCCATCCCTCCCTCCACCCATCAATCAGTCCATCCATCCATCCCTCCACCCATCAATCAGTTCATCCATTCCTCAAACCATCCATCCATCCATCCATCCACCCATCCATCCCTTCACCCATCCATCCATTCACCCACCTATCCATCCACCCCTCCATCCATCCACCCATCCATCCCTTCACCCATCCATCCATCCACCCACCTATCCATCCACCCATCCATCCCTCCCTCCACCCATCAATCAGTTCATCCATTCCTCAAACCATCCATCCACCCATCCATCCCTCCATCCACCCACCATCCCTTCACCCATCCATCCATCCACCCATCCATCCACCCATCCATCCATCCACCCATCCATCCCTCCCTCCACCCATCAATCAGTTCATCCATTCCTCAAACCATCCATCCACCCATCCATCCCTCCATCCATCCACCCACCATCCCTTCACCCATCCATCCATCCACCCATCCATCCATCCATCCACCCATCCATCCACCCATCCATCCCTCCCTCCACCCATCAATCAGTCCATCCATCCATCCATCCATCCACCCATCAATCAGTTCATCCATCCATCCATCCACCCATCCATCCCTCCACCCATCCATCCCTCCACCCATCAATGAGTTCATCCATTCCTCAAACCATCCATCCACCCACCCATCCCTCCATCCATCCACCCATCCATCCCTTCACCCATCCACCCATCCATCCATCCACCCATCCATCCATCCACCCATCCATCCATCCACCCATCTATCCATCCATCCATCCATCCCTCCCTCCCTCCACCCATCCATCCCTCCATCCATCAATCAGTTCATCCATTCCTTAATCCATCTATCCACCCATCCATCCCTCCACCCATCCATCCATCCACCCATTCATCCATCCATCCCTCCCTCCACCCATCAATCAGTTCATCCATTCCTCAAACCATCCATCCATCCATCCCTCCCTCCAACCATCAATCAGTTCATCCATCCATCCATCCCTCCCTCCAACCATCAATCAGTTCATCCATCCATCCATCCCTCCCTCCAACCATCAATCAGTTCATCCATCCATCCATCCATCCACCCATCAATCAGTTCATCCATTCCTCAAACCATCCATCCATCCACCCATCCATCCATCCCTCCATCCATCCCCCCATCCATCAGTTCATCCATCCCTCCACCCATCAATCAGTTCATCCATTCCTCAAACCATCCACCCATCCCTCCCTCCACCCATCAATCAGTTCATCCATCTATCCATCCACTTCTCCGTCTGTCTGTCCTTCCACCCATCCATCCACCCATTCCTCTACCGCTACACCACCATCCATTCACCAAGCCACCCATCTGTCCATCCTTTTCCACCCACCATTCCTCCATCTATCAGCTTTTTTCATTCTTCTCTTCACACATCACCAATCCACCCATCGATCTGTCTCTGCCTGTCCATCACCCATCCTTCCTTCATCCCTCCATTTATCCTTCATTCACAGACAACCCCTCTGCTCTCCTTCCAGGGATCCAAGAGGGTCCTTCGCTCCAATGAGTACCACCTTCCACCATGTGGAGTCATGGAGACGGACCTGGAACTGACCTTCTCACTTCAGGTAGGTTGATGTTCTTCTCATTATTGGGGATATGGAGGTCCTCAGACCTTCCCTCTGTTCTCTGAGGTTTCCAGTCTTCATTTTCCAGTTCAGCCTCTACATTGTCTGGTGAATCGGGTGACGGGCCCTCCTATTAGGATTTGGGGTGATACAGCAGGAGGTGGAATGACGGTCTTTCCTCCTGTATACGAAGCGCCCTCAGCTGGAACGTAGACTGAATGTAGTCAATGGGACTTTTCTTTCTCCTCTTTAGTATCCTCATTTCCTGAAGAGAGACGCCAACAATCTTCAGATCATGCTGCAGAGACGGAAGAGGTACAAGAACCGGACAATCCTGGGCTACAAGTCCTTGGCTATTGGTGTCATTAACATGGCAGAGGTAGGTGTGCCATCAGCATAACCACCATATCCCCCAATACATCAACTTCATGTGCAGCAAATTCTACTCATTACAACATCACCAGACAAACATAAAAGGAGTATCTGGAAGGTCCCACATGGCTTTCTGTATGTGGACTCTCTCTGGATTCCTGGGTGATACACTGATATCAGGATATACTTACTGGTGGTTCCTGGGTGATACACTGATATCGGGATATACTTACTGGTGGTTCCTGGGTAATACACTGATATCAGGATATACTTACTGATGGTTCCTGGGTGATACACTGATATCGGGATATACTTACTGGTGGTTCCTGGGTGATACACTGATATCGGGATATACTTACTGGTGGTTCCTGGGTGATACACTGATATCGGGATATACTTACTGGTGGTTCCTGGGTAATACACTGATATCGGGATATACTTACTGGTGGTTCCTGGGTAATACACTGATATCGGGATATACTTACTGATGGTTCCTGGGTAATACACTGATATCGGGATATACTTACTGATGGCTCCTGGGTAATACACTGATATCGGGATATACTTACTGATGGTTCCTGGGTGATACACTGATATCGGGATATACTTACTGATGGTTCCTGGGTGATACACTGATATTGGGATATACTTACTGATGGTTCCTGGGTGATACACTGATATCGGGATATACTTACTGATGGTTCCTGGGTAATACACTGATATCGGGATATACTTACTGATGGTTCCTGGGTAATACACTGATATCGGGATATACTTACTGATGGTTCCTGGGTGATACACTGATATCAGGATATACTTACTGATGGTTCCTGGGTGATACACTGATATCGGGATATACTTACTGATGGTTCCTGGGATATACACTGATATCGGGATATACTTACTGATGGTTCCTGGGATATACACTGATATCGGGATATACTTACTGATGGTTCCTGGGATATACACTGATATCGGGATATACTTACTGATGGTTCCTGGGTGATACACTGATATCGGGATATACTTACTGATGGTTCCTGGGTAATACACTGATATCAGAATATACTTACTGATGGTTCCTGGGTAATACACTGATATCGGGATATACTTACTGATGGTTCCTGGGTGATACACTGATATCAGGATATACTTACTGATGGTTCCTGGGTGATACACTGATATCGGGATATACTTACTGATGGTTCCTGGGATATACACTGATATCGGGATATACTTACTGATGGTTCCTGGGTGATACACTGATATCAGGATATACTTACTGATGGTTCCTGGGTGATACACTGATATCGGGATATACTTACTGATGGTTCCTGGGTAATACACTGATATCGGGATATACTTACTGATGGCTCCTGGGTAATACACTGATATCAGGATATACTTACTGATGGCTCCTGGGATATACACTGATATTGGGATATACTTACTGATGGTTCCTGGGTGATACACTGATATCGGGATATACTTACTGATCGTTCCTGGGTGATACACTGATATCGGGATATACTTACTGATGGTTCCTGGGTGATACACTGATATCGGGATATACTTACTGATGGTTCCTGGGTAATACACTGATATCGGGATATACTTACTGATGGTTCCTGGGTAATACACTGATATCGGGATATACTTACTGATGGCTCCTGGGTAATACACTGATATCGGGATATACTTACTGATGGTTCCTGGGTGATACACTGATATCGGGATATACTTACTGATGGTTCCTGGGTGATACACTGATATCGGGATATACTTTCTGATGGTTCCTGGGTAATACACTGATATCGGGATATACTTTCTGATGGTTCCTGGGTAATACACTGATATCGGGATATACTTACTGATGGTTCCTGGGTAATACACTGATATCGGGATATACTTACTGATGGCTCCTGGGTAATACACTGATATCAGGATATACTTACTGATGGTTCCTGGGTGATACACTGATATCAGGATATACTTACTGATGGTTCCTGGGTGATACACTGATATCGGGATATACTTACTGATGGTTCCTGGGATATACACTGATATCGGGATATACTTACTGGTGGTTCCTGGGTGATACACTGATATCGGGATATACTTACTGATGGTTCCTGGGTAATACACTGATATCGGGATATACTTACTGATGGCTCCTGGGTAATACACTGATATCAGGATATACTTACTGATGGCTCCTGGGATATACACTGATATTGGGATATACTTACTGATGGTTCCTGGGTGATACACTGATATCGGGATATACTTACTGATCGTTCCTGGGTGATACACTGATATCGGGATATACTTACTGATGGTTCCTGGGTGATACACTGATATCGGGATATACTTACTGATGGTTCCTGGGTGATACACTGATATCGGGATATACTTACTGATCGTTCCTGGGTGATACACTGATATCGGGATATACTTACTGATCGTTCCTGGGTGATACACTGATATCGGGATATACTTACTGATGGTTCCTGGGTAATACACTGATATCGGGATATACTTACTGATGGTTCCTGGGTAATACACTGATATCGGGATATACTTACTGATGGTTCCTGGGTGATACACTGATATCGGGATATACTTACTGATGGTTCCTGGGTGATACACTGATATCGGGATATACTTAATGATGGTTCCTGGGTGATACACTGATATCGGGATATACTTACTGATGGTTCCTGGGTAATACACTGATATCGGGATATACTTACTGATGGCTCCTGGGTAATACACTGATATCAGGATATACTTACTGATGGCTCCTGGGTAATACACTGATATCAGGATATACTTACTGATGGTTCCTGGGTAATACACTGATATCGGGATATACTTACTGATGGTTCCTGGGTAATACACTGATATTGGGATATACTTACTGATGGTTCCTGGGTGATACACTGATATCGGGATATACTTACTGATGGTTCCTGGGTGATACACTGATATCAGGATATACTTACTGATGGTTCCTGGGTGATACACTGATATCGGGATATACTTACTGATGGTTCCTGGGATATACACTGATATCAGGATATACTTACTGATGGTTCCTGGGTAATACACTGATATCGGGATATACTTACTGATGGTTCCTGGGTAATACACTGATATTGGGATATACTTACTGATGGTTCCTGGGTGATACACTGATATCAGGATATACTTACTGATGGTTCCTGGGTGATACACTGATATCAGGATATACTTACTGATGGTTCCTGGGTGATACACTGATATCGGGATATACTTACTGATGGTTCCTGGGATATACACTGATATTGGGATATACTTACTGATGGTTCCTGGGTAATACACTGATATCAGGATATACTTACTGATGGTTCCTGGGTAATACACTGATATTGGGATATACTTTCTGATGGCTCCTGGGTGATACAGTACACTGATATCGGGATATACTTAATGATGGTTCCTGGGTAATACACTGATATCAGGATATACTTACTGATGGTTCCTGGGTGATACACTGATATCGGGATATACTTACTGATGGTTCCTGGGATATACACTGATATTGGGATATACTTACTGATGGTTCCTGGGTAATACACTGATATCAGGATATACTTACTGATGGTTCCTGGGTAATACACTGATATCGGGATATACTTACTGATGGTTCCTGGGTGATACACTGATATCGGGATATACTTACTGGTGGTTCCTGGGTAATACACTGATATCAGGATATACTTACTGATGGTTCCTGGGTGATACACTGATATCGGGATATACTTACTGGTGGTTCCTGGGTGATACACTGATATCGGGATATACTTACTGGTGGTTCCTGGGTGATACACTGATATCGGGATATACTTACTGGTGGTTCCTGGGTAATACACTGATATCGGGATATACTTACTGGTGGTTCCTGGGTAATACACTGATATCGGGATATACTTACTGATGGTTCCTGGGTAATACACTGATATCGGGATATACTTACTGATGGCTCCTGGGTAATACACTGATATCGGGATATACTTACTGATGGTTCCTGGGTGATACACTGATATCGGGATATACTTACTGATGGTTCCTGGGTGATACACTGATATTGGGATATACTTACTGATGGTTCCTGGGTGATACACTGATATCGGGATATACTTACTGATGGTTCCTGAGTAATACACTGATATCGGGATATACTTACTGATGGTTCCTGAGTAATACACTGATATCGGGATATACTTACTGATGGTTCCTGGGTAATACACTGATATCGGGATATACTTACTGATGGTTCCTGGGTGATACACTGATATCAGGATATACTTACTGATGGTTCCTGGGTGATACACTGATATCGGGATATACTTACTGATGGTTCCTGGGATATACACTGATATCGGGATATACTTACTGATGGTTCCTGGGTGATACACTGATATCAGGATATACTTACTGATGGTTCCTGGGTGATACACTGATATCGGGATATACTTACTGATGGTTCCTGGGTAATACACTGATATCAGGATATACTTACTGATGGTTCCTGGGTAATACACTGATATCAGGATATACTTACTGATGGTTCCTGGGTAATACACTGATATCAGGATATACTTACTGATGGTTCCTGGGTGATACACTGATATCGGGATATACTTACTGATGGCTCCTGGGTAATACACTGATATCAGGATATACTTACTGATGGTTCCTGGGTGATACACTGATATCAGGATATACTTACTGATGGTTCCTGGGTGATACACTGATATCGGGATATACTTACTGATGGTTCCTGGGATATACACTGATATCGGGATATACTTACTGATGGTTCCTGGGTAATACACTGATATCGGGATATACTTACTGATGGCTCCTGGGTAATACACTGATATCAGGATATACTTACTGATGGCTCCTGGGATATACACTGATATTGGGATATACTTACTGATGGTTCCTGGGTGATACACTGATATCGGGATATACTTACTGATCGTTCCTGGGTGATACACTGATATCGGGATATACTTACTGATGGTTCCTGGGTGATACACTGATATTGGGATATACTTACTGATGGTTCCTGGGTGATACACTGATATCGGGATATACTTACTGATCGTTCCTGGGTGATACACTGATATCGGGATATACTTACTGATGGTTCCTGGGTGATACACTGATATCGGGATATACTTACTGATGGTTCCTGGGTAATACACTGATATCGGGATATACTTACTGATGGTTCCTGGGTAATACACTGATATCGGGATATACTTACTGATGGTTCCTGGGTGATACACTGATATCGGGATATACTTACTGATGGTTCCTGGGTGATACACTGATATCGGGATATACTTAATGATGGTTCCTGGGTGATACACTGATATCGGGATATACTTACTGATGGTTCCTGGGTAACACACTGATATCGGGATATACTTACTGATGGCTCCTGGGTAATACACTGATATCAGGATATACTTACTGATGGCTCCTGGGTAATACACTGATATCAGGATATACTTACTGATGGCTCCTGGGTAATACACTGATATCAGGATATACTTACTGATGGTTCCTGGGTAATACACTGATATCGGGATATACTTACTGATGGTTCCTGGGTAATACACTGATATCGGGATATACTTACTGATGGTTCCTGGGTAATACACTGATATCGGGATATACTTACTGATGGTTCCTGGGTGATACACTGATATCGGGATATACTTTCTGATGGTTCCTGGGTAATACACTGATATCGGGATATACTTTCTGATGGTTCCTGGGTAATACACTGATATCGGGATATACTTACTGATGGTTCCTGGGTAATACACTGATATCGGGATATACTTACTGATGGCTCCTGGGTAATACACTGATATCAGGATATACTTACTGATGGTTCCTGGGTGATACACTGATATCAGGATATACTTACTGATGGTTCCTGGGTGATACACTGATATCGGGATATACTTACTGATGGTTCCTGGGATATACACTGATATCGGGATATACTTACTGGTGGTTCCTGGGTGATACACTGATATCGGGATATACTTACTGATGGTTCCTGGGTAATACACTGATATCGGGATATACTTACTGATGGCTCCTGGGTAATACACTGATATCAGGATATACTTACTGATGGCTCCTGGGATATACACTGATATTGGGATATACTTACTGATGGTTCCTGGGTGATACACTGATATCGGGATATACTTACTGATGGTTCCTGGGTGATACACTGATATCGGGATATACTTACTGATGGTTCCTGGGTGATACACTGATATCGGGATATACTTACTGATGGTTCCTGGGTGATACACTGATATCGGGATATACTTACTGATCGTTCCTGGGTGATACACTGATATCGGGATATACTTACTGATGGTTCCTGGGTGATACACTGATATCGGGATATACTTACTGATGGTTCCTGGGTAATACACTGATATCGGGATATACTTACTGATGGTTCCTGGGTAATACACTGATATCGGGATATACTTGCTGATGGTTCCTGGGTGATACACTGATATCGGGATATACTTACTGATGGTTCCTGGGTGATACACTGATATCGGGATATACTTAATGATGGTTCCTGGGTGATACACTGATATCGGGATATACTTACTGATGGTTCCTGGGTAATACACTGATATCGGGATATACTTACTGATGGCTCCTGGGTAATACACTGATATCAGGATATACTTACTGATGGCTCCTGGGTAATACACTGATATCAGGATATACTTACTGGTGGTTCCTGGGTGATACACTGATATCTGGATATACTTACTGATGGTTCCTGGGTAATACACTGATATTGGGATATACTTTCTGATGGCTCCTGGGTAATACACTGATATCAGGATATACTTACTGATGGTTCCTGGGTGATACACTGATATCGGGATATACTTAATGATGGTTCCTGGGTAATACACTGATATCAGGATATACTTACTGATGGTTCCTGGGTGATACACTGATATCGGGATATACTTACTGATGGTTCCTGGGATATACACTGATATTGGGATATACTTACTGATGGTTCCTGGGTAATACACTGATATCGGGATATACTTACTGATGGTTCCTGGGTAATACACTGATATCGGGATATACTTACTGATGGTTCCTGGGTAATACACTGATATCAGGATATACTTACTGATGGTTCCTGGGTAATACACTGATATCGGGATATACTTACTGATGGTTCCTGGGTGATACACTGATATCGGGATATACTTAATGATGGTTCCTGGGTGATACACTGATATCGGGATATACTTACTGGTGGTTCCTGGGTGATACACTGATATCTGGATATACTTACTGGTGGTTCCTGGGTAATACACTGATATCAGGATATACTTACTGATGGTTCCTGGGTAATACACTGATATCGGGATATACTTACTGGTGGTTCCTGGGTGATACACTGATATCGGGATATACTTACTGATGGTTCCTGGGTGATACACTGATATCGGGATATACTTACTGGTGGTTCCTGGGTGATACACTGATATCGGGATATACTTACTGGTGGTTCCTGGGTGATACACTGATATCGGGATATACTTACTGGTGGTTCCTGGGTAATACACTGATATCGGGATATACTTACTGATGGTTCCTGGGTGATACACTGATATCGGGATATACTTACTGGTGGTTCCTGGGTGATACACTGATATCGGGATATACTTACTGATGGTTCCTGGGTAATACACTGATATCGGGATATACTTACTGGTGGTTCCTGGGTAATACACTGATATCGGGATATACTTACTGATGGTTCCTGGGTAATACACTGATATCGGGATATACTTACTGGTGGTTCCTGGGTAATACACTGATATCGGGATATACTTACTGGTGGTTCCTGGGTAATACACTGATATCGGGATATACTTACTGATGGTTCCTGGGTAATACACTGATATCGGGATATACTTACTGATGGCTCCTGGGTGATACACTGATATCGGGATATACTTACTGGTGGTTCCTGGGTGATACACTGATATCGGGATATACTTACTGGTGGTTCCTGGGTGATACACTGATATCGGGATATACTTACTGGTGGTTCCTGGGTAATACACTGATATCGGGATATACTTACTGGTGGTTCCTGGGTAATACACTGATATCGGGATATACTTACTGATGGTTCCTGGGTAATACACTGATATCGGGATATACTTACTGGTGGTTCCTGGGTAATACACTGATATCGGGATATACTTACTGATGGTTCCTGGGTGATACACTGATATCGGGATATACTTACTGATGGTTCCTGGGTAATACACTGATATCGGGATATACTTACTGATGGTTCCTGGGTAATACACTGATATCGGAATATACTTACTGATGGTTCCTGGGTAATACACTGATATCGGGATATACTTACTGATGGCTCCTGGGTAATACACTGATATCAGGATATACTTACTGATGGTTCCTGGGTGATACACTGATATCAGGATATACTTACTGATGGTTCCTGGGTGATACACTGATATCGGGATATACTTACTGATGGTTCCTGGGATATACACTGATATCGGGATATACTTACTGATGGTTCCTGGGTAATACACTGATATCGGGATATACTTACTGATGGCTCCTGGGTAATACACTGATATCAGGATATACTTACTGATGGCTCCTGGGATATACACTGATATTGGGATATACTTACTGATGGTTCCTGGGTGATACACTGATATCGGGATATACTTACTGATCGTTCCTGGGTGATACACTGATATCGGGATATACTTACTGATGGTTCCTGGGTGATACACTGATATTGGGATATACTTACTGATGGTTCCTGGGTGATACACTGATATCGGGATATACTTACTGATCGTTCCTGGGTGATACACTGATATCGGGATATACTTACTGATGGTTCCTGGGTGATACACTGATATCGGGATATACTTACTGATGGTTCCTGGGTAATACACTGATATCGGGATTTCTTTTTCGTACATCACGGGACACAGAGCGACATAGTCATTACTAATGGGTTATATAGTTACCGTCAGGTGCTGGCACTGGCAACTTCCAAAACCGGAAGTACCCTCCCCTATATAAGCCCCTCCCATCCGGGAGCACCTCAGTTTTTTGCCAGTGTCTAAGGTGTTGGCCAAGAAGAAACATGTGTTTTTCACTGAGCTTGCGTACAGGTTCTTTTGGGCCTCAGTAAGCTATTCCGGATCCGACCAAAAAAGCTTCATAGCTAAACGGTCGGTACCCGGGCCTTGCAGAGAAGAGCAAGGTTCTGCCTGTAATGCTTCTCTTAGGAGAGCTGGACCCTGGGATCCAGAGCTCTGGTCATACCCACGACCAAGATGTTTTCTGTGCAGGGTGCTATACAGGTCCAGGGGAGTGGAATCCTTGGGAACCCGGTCCCTGAAGGTTTGATTACAATGCCTGCCGTGATAGGTGAAGTTTGGGCTTTTGTGGACCAAACAAAGTCCTGCGGCGGGGAACAGGTAAGTGGGGGCCCCCAGGAACTTGGTTCTATTGGGGGACCCCCAAGCCTAATTTGTCTTTCTGTCTGTTACCTAATGGTATTCCCGCAAGATTCTGTGCATGCCTGTAACTACTAAAAAAATGTAATAATTTTTAATGGTGGTCAAGAAAAAAAAAAAAAAAAAAGGAATGTTTTTTTATATATGTTTAGTATATTAAACTGCGGTACCTGTGTTTGTCCACTAGAGGCCGCTGTGGAATGTTTTTCTTGTCATATGGACTAGTTTCTTCTCAGAGAGCAAAGTCCAGGCAGCTGGTGAGTTCTCCTACAGGAAACTGTTTCCTCTGCCATGTTGCAGTGTTCGTCTATCCCCCGGCCTGCGGCAAAGGGGGCCCTGGCTCCTGTCCCTGGTTTCCATGTTTGAAAATTAGCGCCGAGGCGCACGTGGCCGCGCGCGTGCGCGTGCACGCGCCTCTATATATAGAGGTGGCCGGAAAAAGGGGCGGGGCCTGGGGGATGACGCTCTGTGCGCGCCGCAGCGCTTCTGCGCATGTGCGGGCGTCCCAGCAGGTTTTTAAAAAGCCACATTATTGCAGTAAGCTGGCTATGAAGTACAGAGACAGAGCTGGCAACATTTAAAGGCATACAGCAAGCGGTTGATACAGGCATCCCCTAGAAGGGCACATTAGTAGACACCAACTGTGATATAGCAGCAATTGTGCTAGACTATTCTCAGTAAAAGTGGTGTATTACGGCTGGAATACCTCAGCTTTAGGCTTAGGAATATGCCGTCCAGTAGCTCCGGAACTGAATCTTCCAGGAAGCGAAGGGGGTCTCATCGGGCTCTGAGGATCTTGGGCATACTCTTGCTGCACCAGTCTCCCCTGAAGTTCAGAGGTAAGTGACCGTAGAGACCCCGCAGGGGTACTTGGTACTGTGGCTGTCCTCAGTCACCTGCTCCTGTGTATGTAACAGAGGAGGTTTTTTCCTCAGCTCTGGGAGGATTAGAGAGAGATTGTCAAAATTTATCGCTGCCTCCCTGTCAGGGAAAGCACGCCCGATCTCCGTCTCCTCCTTCAGAGTGCCTGTTAGCAGAGCAACAGTCCCATACAGGGATCGACCTGCCTGAAGGGGATCAGGATAAGGTTGATTCTGTTATAGAGGAATCAACAGTGGGGGAACCTTTTCTCAGCATCTCAAGCTGAAAGATTATGGGTTCAGTCTCTGACTAACATGGTCCGATCAGCATTTAAAAATGCACCTTGCGGAACCATCAACCACTACTGTATCCTCGTTGGGGTCGCTAGAAGCCCCCAGACTGTTTTTTCTTTTCCACTTCACCCTTTACTGAAAGGGCTCATTTACCAGGATTGGGAACGTCCTGAGAAAATATTTATTCCCCCAAGAGATTTCCGGTGGTCTATCCCATGGAGGATAAGTTCATCAAAAAAAAAAAAAAAATGGAAGGTCCCTACAGTGGACGCAGCCATCTCTTGTATGTATAAATCACTGACATGTCCAGTGGATAATGTCCAAATGTTCAAGAACCCAATAGATAAAAGATTGGAGTCCTTATGAAAATCTGCTTGGTGATACAACCAGCAGTAGCAGCTATTGGGGTCTGCTAAGCAGTGAAGGATCAGTTGAAACAGGTCTTGAGGGACTTGACAGATCAGCAGGCTTTGCCCTAGCTGATCTACCTAGAGCCTTAGGCTTTGCGGTTGACGCCATAAGGATTCAGTCCATCAGGCCTCCCGCCTTACGCTGTCTATAGTACATATGCGTAGGCTCCTATGGCTCAGAAACTGGTCTGCTGAAGCTCCCTGTAAAGAATGGCTGGTTAGCGTCCCATTTCATGGTGAACGCTTATTCAGGGAAAACCTGGACAAATATATCCAGAAAATTTCCAGCGGTAAAAATACGCTCTTGCCGGTTAAAAGCAGAGTTAGAGGTCCCTCTTTAAGGGGCCTGCTTCTCCAGTCCCTGGGGCATCGGCTGTGTAACAGTTCCGACGGCCTCCTCGGTCAAATCCCGGGGGTAAAAAACAGGGACAGTAGCAGGGTAATGAGAAACCCTGGGTCAGGGGAGGTACAAAACCTCCCCCAAAGTTAAATTCATTGAAGCCCCCACTCAGTCGGGTGGGGGGAGGACTCCAGTTGTTCGCAAGGAGACCTGGCGGGACACGATCAAGACAGATAGGTGCTCTCCGCAGTAGGTTTGGGATACAGTTTGGAGTTAAAAGACTCTCCTCCTTCCCATTTTTAAGGTCAAACGTGCCAAGGGATCCCCGGAAGAGAGAGTCCCTCCTGTTGGCACTAGAACAACTATTGCTCCAAGGAGTAATTATGGAAGTTCCCCTGGAAGAATGAGGGTTCGGGTTTTACTCAAACCTCTTTACAGTCCCGAAGCAAACGCGGACGGGAGGCCCATATTAATTCAAAAAGGGCTATACAAATTCCTGTATATCAGGACTTTCCGATGGAGTCGATCCGATCGGTGGCCACTGCCCTACAAGGGGAGGATTGGTTAGCCACGATCGACATCAAAGATGCTTATTTGCACATTCCCATCTTTCCAGTCCACCAAAAATTTCTACGCTTTGCAGTAGAAGGGCGCCATTTTCAGTTCAGAGCCTTACCCTTCGGTTTGGCCACAGCACCACGAGTGTTTACAAAAATTCTGGCCCTTTATTGGCCAATCTAAGAACACAAGGTGTAATGATAATGGCATATCTGGATGACTTGTTGCTGATAGACCACTCAGTGAAAAAACTAGACGTGGTCGTTCACAAGACGATCAAGTATCTGGAATCTCACGGTTGGATTATCAACCGAGACAAGTCAGCCCTAAAAACCAGTCAAAAGTCTGGAATACTTGGGGCTAAGGTTGGATTCAGGCCAGAGAAAAATATTCTTGCCTCGAGGAAAGGTGTTGTCTTTGAAAGATTTGATCCACTTAGTGGGTACAAAAAAGACAGCCGTCCATACGCCTGTATATGAGGCTGCGGGGAAAAATGGTGGCATCATTCGAAGCAGTACCCTACGGTCAATTCCATTCAAGGAATTTGCAAGGGGCCATACTGTCAGCCTGGAACAAAAAAGTTCAGGCCCTAGACTTACAATGTCCTTGTCCCCTTCCGTTCGCAAGAGCCTCCGTTGGTGGTGGGTTCCCCAGAATCTGGAAAAAAGGAAATCCTTCAGTCCGATTTCTTGGAAGGTGGTCACTACAGATGCCAGCCTTATAGGCTGGGGAGCAGTACTGGAGCAATAGTCTCTCCAGGGCAGATGGTCGGATGCAGAAAAGGCCCTGCCCATCAATCTCTTAGAGATACGAGCAGCCCGGTATGCCCTAGTAGCATGGACATCCAAACTCCAAGGGTCCCCTGTCAGAATTCAATCATCAGGGGGGCACCAGGAGTCGTGCAGCCCAGAGGGAAGTAAATTACATCCTGAAATGGGCAGGAAAAATATGTCCCAGCCATATCTGCGGTATTCATTCCAGGAGTGGAGAATTGGAAGGCGGACTTTCTAAGTCGCCAGCAATTAGGCCCAGAGGAAGGGTCCCTTCACCCCGAGGTTTTCTGGACAATATGTCAGCGGTGGGGAACATCGGATGTAGATCTTCTAGCATCCAGATTCAACGCAAAGGGGGATAGGTTTGTCTCTCGGACAAGGGATCCCCTAGCTTGCGGCTCGGATGCCCTAGTGTTCCCTGGGGATCAGTTCAAGCTGATATATGCATTCACACCGCCACAATGGTTACCTCGATTACTCCGCAGAATCAGGGTAGAAAAGAAACCAGTGATTCCGGTGGCTCCAGCGTGGCCCCGAAGAGCGTGGTACGCGGAGATTGTAAAATTTCAGTGGGGAGTCCTTGGACTCTCCCACGTCGTCCGGCTTTCGCAAGGACCGATATACCACCCTTCCTTACCAGCCCTAGGTTTGACGGCCTGGCTATTGAAGCCCACATTCTAAAAAAGAGAGGGCTCTCTAATGCTGTGGTATCTACCATGATCAATGCCAGGAAGCCGGTATCCAGGCAGATCTACTATAGAATCTGGAAGGCGTACATCGCGTGGTGTGAGGCCAAGAAATGGCATCCACATAAGTACGTAATAGGTAGGTTTCTGGACTTCCTACAGTGGGCTGTAGATAGGAAGCTTGCCTTGAGTACTATCAAGGGTCAGATTTCGGCCTTGTCAATATTTTTTCAAAGGCCCTTGGCTTCGCATTCATTAGTCAAAGCCTTTATACAAGGAGTGATGCGTATTAGTCCTCCGGTTAATATTCCCATATGTCCATGGGATCTAAACTTGGTTCTGTCGGTTCTACAGAAACAACCATTTGAACCATTACAGCATATTTCCTTGGTGCTTCTCACCAGGAAATTGATTTTTCTAGTAGCCATTTGTTCGGCTAAAAGAGTATCGGAATTAGCAGCTATGTCCTGTAAGGAGCCATATCTGGTTATCCATAAGGACAGAGTAGTGTTACGTCCTCATCCAGCCTTTCTTCCTAAGGTGGTATCGAGTTTTCATTTGAACCAAGATGTGGTTCTTCCTTCTTTTTTCCCCAAGCCTACTTCGGTAGAGGAAAAGTTATTGCATTCTTTGGATGTAGTAGGAGCAGTTAAACCTTATCTAAAAGCCACTGCTCAGATTCGCAGAACGGATACTTTGTTTATTCTGCCGGAAGGCCCCAGAAAGGGTCAGGCAGCGTCAAAATCTACTTTAGCCAAGTGGATTCGACAGGTCATAATACAAGCCTATGGCTTGAGAAGTAGACCGCCTCCGTTCAAAGTTAGGGCGCACTCCACGAGAGCAGTTGGAACTTCATGGGCAGTGCATCACCAGGCCTCCCTGGCTCAAATCTGTAAGGCCGCAACATGGTCTTCGGTACACACGTTTACTAGGTTCTACCAGGTGGACGTTAGAAGTCAGGAGGATGTCGCCTTTGGGCGCAGTGTGTTGCAGGCCGCAAAAGATCCTCATGTCTGATAGCGCTCAGCTTATATATGGTGTATCCCCCCCCTCATTTGGCATTGCTTTAGGACATCCCATTAGTAATGACTATGTCGCTCTGTGTCCCGTGATGTACGAAAAAGAAAATAGGATTTTTATAACAGCTTACCTGTAAAATCCTTTTCTTGGAGTACATCACGGGACACAGAGCTCCCACCCCTCTTTGGGGACACTTATTGCTTTGCTACAAAACTGAGGTGCTCCCGGATGGGAGGGGCTTATATAGGGGAGGGTACTTCCGGTTTTGGAAGTTGCCAGTGCCAGCACCTGACGGTAACTATATAACCCATTAGTAATGACTATGTCGCTCTGTGTCCCGTGATGTACTCCAAGAAAAGGATTTTACAGGTAAGCTGTTATAAAAATCCTATTATACTTACTGATGGTTCCTGGGTAATACACTGATATCGGGATATACTTACTGATGGTTCCTGGGTGATACACTGATATCGGGATATACTTACTGATGGTTCCTGGGTGATACACTGATATCGGGATATACTTACTGATGGTTCCTGGGTAATACACTGATATTGGGATATACTTACTGATGGTTCCTGGGTAATACACTGATATCGGGATATACTTACTGATGGTTCCTGGGTGATACACTGATATCGGGATATACTTACTGATGGTTCCTGGGTGATACACTGATATCGGGATATACTTTCTGATGGTTCCTGGGTAATACACTGATATCGGGATATACTTTCTGATGGTACCTGGGTAATACACTGATATCGGGATATACTTACTGATGGTTCCTGGGTAATACACTGATATCGGGATATACTTACTGATGGCTCCTGGGTAATACACTGATATCAGGATATACTTACTGATGGTTCCTGGGTGATACACTGATATCAGGATATACTTACTGATGGTTCCTGGGATATACACTGATATCGGGATATACTTACTGATGGTTCCTGGGTAATACACTGATATCGGGATATACTTACTGATGGCTCCTGGGTAATACACTGATATCAGGATATACTTACTGATGGCTCCTGGGATATACACTGATATTGGGATATACTTACTGATGGTTCCTGGGTGATACACTGATATCGGGATATACTTACTGATCGTTCCTGGGTGATACACTGATATCGGGATATACTTACTGATGGTTCCTGGGTGATACACTGATATTGGGATATACTTACTGATGGTTCCTGGGTGATACACTGATATCGGGATATACTTACTGATGGTTCCTGGGTGATACACTGATATCGGGATATACTTACTGATGGTTCCTGGGTGATACACTGATATCGGGATATACTTAATGATGGTTCCTGGGTGATACACTGATATCGGGATATACTTACTGATGGTTCCTGGGTAATACACTGATATCGGGATATACTTACTGATGGCTCCTGGGTAATACACTGATATCGGGATATACTTACTGATGGTTCCTGGGTAATACACTGATATCGGGATATACTTACTGATGGTTCCTGGGTAATACACTGATATCGGGATATACTTACTGGTGGTTCCTGGGTGATACACTGATATCGGGATATACTTACTGGTGGTTCCTGGGTAATACACTGATATCGGGATATACTTACTGGTGGTTCCTGGGTAATACACTGATATCGGGATATACTTACTGATGGTTCCTGGGTAATACACTGATATCGGGATATACTTACTGGTGGTTCCTGGGTAATACACTGATATCGGGATATACTTACTGATGGTTCCTGGGTGATACACTGATATCGGGATATACTTACTGATGGTTCCTGGGTAATACACTGATATCGGGATATACTTACTGATGGTTCCTGGGTAATACACTGATATCGGAATATACTTACTGATGGTTCCTGGGTAATACACTGATATCGGGATATACTTACTGATGGCTCCTGGGTAATACACTGATATCAGGATATACTTACTGATGGTTCCTGGGTGATACACTGATATCAGGATATACTTACTGATGGTTCCTGGGTGATACACTGATATCGGGATATACTTACTGATGGTTCCTGGGATATACACTGATATCGGGATATACTTACTGATGGTTCCTGGGTAATACACTGATATCGGGATATACTTACTGATGGCTCCTGGGTAATACACTGATATCAGGATATACTTACTGATGGCTCCTGGGATATACACTGATATTGGGATATACTTACTGATGGTTCCTGGGTGATACACTGATATCGGGATATACTTACTGATCGTTCCTGGGTGATACACTGATATCGGGATATACTTACTGATGGTTCCTGGGTGATACACTGATATTGGGATATACTTACTGATGGTTCCTGGGTGATACACTGATATCGGGATATACTTACTGATCGTTCCTGGGTGATACACTGATATCGGGATATACTTACTGATGGTTCCTGGGTGATACACTGATATCGGGATATACTTACTGATGGTTCCTGGGTAATACACTGATATCGGGATATACTTACTGATGGTTCCTGGGTGATACACTGATATCGGGATATACTTACTGATGGTTCCTGGGTGATACACTGATATCGGGATATACTTACTGATGGTTCCTGGGTGATACACTGATATCGGGATATACTTAATGATGGTTCCTGGGTGATACACTGATATCGGGATATACTTACTGATGGTTCCTGGGTAATACACTGATATCGGGATATACTTACTGATGGCTCCTGGGTAATACACTGATATCGGGATATACTTACTGATGGCTCCTGGGTAATACACTGATATCAGGATATACTTACTGATGGCTCCTGGGTAATACACTGATATCAGGATATACTTACTGATGGCTCCTGGGTAATACACTGATATCAGGATATACTTACTGATGGCTCCTGGGTAATACACTGATATCGGGATATACTTACTGATGGTTCCTGGGTAATACACTGATATTGGGATATACTTACTGATGGTTCCTGGGTAATACACTGATATCGGGATATACTTACTGATGGTTCCTGGGTGATACACTGATATCGGGATATACTTACTGATGGTTCCTGGGTGATACACTGATATCGGGATATACTTTCTGATGGTTCCTGGGTAATACACTGATATCGGGATATACTTTCTGATGGTACCTGGGTAATACACTGATATCGGGATATACTTACTGATGGTTCCTGGGTAATACACTGATATCGGGATATACTTACTGATGGCTCCTGGGTAATACACTGATATCAGGATATACTTACTGATGGTTCCTGGGTGATACACTGATATCAGGATATACTTACTGATGGTTCCTGGGATATACACTGATATCGGGATATACTTACTGATGGTTCCTGGGTAATACACTGATATCGGGATATACTTACTGATGGCTCCTGGGTAATACACTGATATCAGGATATACTTACTGATGGCTCCTGGGATATACACTGATATTGGGATATACTTACTGATGGTTCCTGGGTGATACACTGATATCGGGATATACTTACTGATCGTTCCTGGGTGATACACTGATATCGGGATATACTTACTGATGGTTCCTGGGTGATACACTGATATTGGGATATACTTACTGATGGTTCCTGGGTGATACACTGATATCGGGATATACTTACTGATGGTTCCTGGGTGATACACTGATATCGGGATATACTTACTGATGGTTCCTGGGTGATACACTGATATCGGGATATACTTAATGATGGTTCCTGGGTGATACACTGATATCGGGATATACTTACTGATGGTTCCTGGGTAATACACTGATATCGGGATATACTTACTGATGGCTCCTGGGTAATACACTGATATCGGGATATACTTACTGATGGTTCCTGGGTAATACACTGATATCGGGATATACTTACTGATGGTTCCTGGGTAATACACTGATATCGGGATATACTTACTGATGGTTCCTGGGTAATACACTGATATCGGGATATACTTACTGATGGTTCCTGGGTGATACACTGATATCAGGATATACTTACTGATGGTTCCTGGGTAATACACTGATATCAGGATATACTTACTGATGGTTCCTGGGTAATACACTGATATCGGGATATACTTACTGGTGGTTCCTGGGTGATACACTGATATCAGGATATACTTACTGATGGCTCCTGGGTAATACACTGATATCGGGATATACTTACTGATGGTTCCTGGGTAATACACTGATATCGGGATATACTTACTGATGGTTCCTGGGTGATACACTGATATCGGGATATACTTACTGATGGTTCCTGGGTGATACACTGATATCGGGATATACTTACTGATGGCTTCTGGGTGATACACTGATATCAGGATATACTTACTGATGGTTCCTGGGTAATACACTGATATCGGGATATACTTACTGATGGTTCCTGGGTAATACACTGATATCGGGATATACTTACTGATGGTTCCTGGGTGATACACTGATATCGGGATATACTTACTGATGGTTCCTGGGTGATACACTGATATCGGGATATACTTTCTGATGGTTCCTGGGTAATACACTGATATCGGGATATACTTTCTGATGGTTCCTGGGTAATACACTGATATCGGGATATACTTACTGATGGTTCCTGGGTAATACACTGATATCGGGATATACTTACTGATGGTTCCTGGGTAATACACTGATATCAGGATATACTTACTGATGGTTCCTGGGTGATACACTGATATCGGGATATACTTACTGATGGTTCCTGGGATATACACTGATATTGGGATATACTTACTGATGGTTCCTGGGTAATACACTGATATCGGGATATACTTTCTGATGGCTCCTGGGTGATACAGTACACTGATATCGGGATATACTTAATGATGGTTCCTGGGTAATACACTGATATCAGGATATACTTACTGATGGTTCCTGGGTGATACACTGATATCGGGATATACTTACTGATGGTTCCTGGGATATACACTGATATTGGGATATACTTACTGATGGTTCCTGGGTAATACACTGATATCGGGATATACTTACTGATGGTTCCTGGGTAATACACTGATATCGGGATATACTTACTGATGGTTCCTGGGTAATACACTGATATTGGGATATACTTACTGATGGTTCCTGGGTAATACACTGATATCGGGATATACTTACTGATGGTTCCTGGGTAATACACTGATATTGGGATATACTTTCTGATGGCTCCTGGGTGATACAGTACACTGATATCGGGATATACTTAATGATGGTTCCTGGGTAATACACTGATATCAGGATATACTTACTGATGGTTCCTGGGTGATACACTGATATCGGGATATACTTACTGATGGTTCCTGGGATATACACTGATATTGGGATATACTTTCTGATGGCTCCTGGGTGATACACTGATATTGGGATATACTTACTGATGGTTCCTGGGTGATACACTGATATCTGGATATACTTACTGATGGTTCCTGGGATATACACTGATATCTGGATATACTTACTGATGGTTCCTGGGTGATACACTGATATCTGGATATACTTACTGATGGTTCCTGGGTAATACACTGATATTGGGATATACTTACTGATGGTTCCTGGGTAATACACTGATATCGGGATATACTTACTGATGGTTCCTGGGTGATACACTGATATTGGGATATACTTACTGATGGTTCCTGGGTAATACATTGATATCGGGATATACTTACTGATGGTTCCTGGGATATACACTGATATTGGGATATACTTTCTGATGGTTCCTGGGATATACACTGATATCGGGATATACTTACTGATGGTTCTGGGGTAGTACACTGATATCGGGATATACTTACTGATGGTTCCTGGGATATACACTGATATCGGGATATACTTACTGATGGTTCCTGGGTGATACACTGATATCGGGATATACTTACTGATGGTTCCTGGGATATACACTGATATTGGGATATACTTTCTGATGGTTCCTGGGTAATACACTGATATCGGGATATACTTACTGATGGTTCCTGGGATATACACTGATATTGGGATATACTTTCTGATGGTTCCTGGGTAATACACTGATATCAGGATATACTTACTGATGGTTCCTGGGATATACACTGATATCGGGATATACTTACTGATGGTTCCTGGGATATACACTGATATTGGGATATACTTACTGATGGTTCCTGGGTGATACACTGATATCGGGATATACTTACTGATGGTTCCTGGGTGATACACTGATATCAGGATATACTTACTGATGGTTCCTGGGTAATACACTGATATCGGGATATACTTACTGATGGTTCCTGGGTAATACACTGATATTGGGATATACTTTCTGATGGCTCCTGGGTAATACACTGATATCGGTATATACTTACTGATGGTTCCTGGGTAATACACTGATATCGGGATATACTTACTGATGGTTCCTGGGTGATACACTGATATTGGGATATACTTACTGATGGTTCCTGAGTGATACACTGATATCGGGATATACTTACTGATGGTTCCTGGGTGATACACTGATATTGGGATATACTTTCTGATGGCTCCTGGGTGATACACTGATATCGGGATATACTTACTGATGGTTCCTGGGTGATACACTGATATTGGGATATACTTACTGATGGTTCCTGAGTGATACACTGATATCGGGATATACTAACTGATGGTTCCTGGGTAATACACTGATATTGGGATATACTTTCTGATGGCTCCTGGGTGATACACTGATATTGGGATATACTTACTGATGGTTCCTGGGTGATACACTGATATCTGGATATACTTACTGATGGTTCCTGGGATATACACTGATATCTGGATATACTTACTGATGGTTCCTGGGTGATACACTGATATCTGGATATACTTACTGATGGTTCCTGGGTGATACACTGATATCTGGATATACTTACTGATGGTTCCTGGGTAATACACTGATATCGGGATATACTTACTGATGGTTCCTGGGTAGTGATGAGCCGAACACCCCCGGGTTCGGTTCGCACCAGAACCCGCGAACGGACCGAAAGTTCGTACGAACATTAGAACCCTATTAAATACAATGGATGCGAACGTTCGAATTCTAAAGTGCTAATTATAACAACTATTATGCATGTTATTGTCCTAAAAAGGGTTTGGGAACCCGGGTTCTGCACCAGGGGACATGTATCAATGCAAAAAGAAGTTTTAAAAACGGTCGTTTTTCGGGAGCAGACATTTTAATGATGCATAAAGTGAAAAAAAAAAGTCAAATATTCCTTTAAATATCGTACCTGGGGGGTGTGTAAAGTATGCCTGTGAAGTGCCACGTGTTTCCCGTGTTTAGAACTGTCCCTGCACAAAATGACACTTCTAAAGGAAAAAAAAGCCATTTAAAACTGCTTGCGGCTTTAATGTAATGTCTGGTCCCGGTAATATGGATGAAAATCTTTAAGAAAAATGGCATAGCTACCCCATGACCCCCCCCCCCCCTACCCCAGCCCATTACCAGCCCCTTTGGGTCTTGTATGGATATTAAGGGGAACCCCGCACATAAAATAAAAAAGGCCCTATATACTCTGAACAGCCGTATACAGGCGGTGCATACAAGACGGGGACTGTAGGTTTGTTCTTATGTAGAATGTGTTTGTAATTTTGAACAGGTACATTGTTTAAGTGTAGCTCCAGCCCAAAAATCTATTTTTAAACTTTTTGGAAAACATAGGTAAGGGTTATCACCCCTGTAACATTTGTTTTGCTGTCTGTGCCCCTGTTCAGAACATTTCACCTCACTTTCCGTCCCAATGACAACTGTTTTTGAAATGTGGTGTTTTTCTTGAAACAAGGATTGGTGATAAAGCATCAGTACAGAGGAGACACCTTTCTCCCATATTTATTCTTACAGGAGAGAATTTTCCTTCCTAGTGGTAGATTTCCTCTCACTTCCTGTTGTCTTCTTGCGTTTGCAAGTAGGAGTCGTTTGTAAGTTGGATGTTTGAAAGTAGGGACCTGCCGTATATACTCTGCAGAAATAGGCCCCTTAGTTGTTGGTGTTGGCACAACACTGTAAGCACTCACAGTTACTCTTGGTTGGTGCTGGAACGCCCTGCTGTCAACTATTATATCAGGAATTTTAATTACATATAATTGTTGAACAGTGGTAGTAAAAATTGGGCCTTTGATGGTGGTGCTGGTGCCACAAAACTGTAAGCCCTGACAGTTACTCTTGGTGGGTGCAGCAATGGGCCCTGCTGTGAATTATTAGATCAAGAATTGTAATTGCATGCCCCTGTTGAACAGGGGCTGAAAAATTGGGCCTTTCGTGGTGGTGGTGGTGGTGGTGGTGTTGCCACAACACTGTAAGCCCTCAGAGTTACTCTTGGTGGGTGCAGGAATGGGCCCTGCTGTGAATTATTAGATCAAGAATTGTAATTACATGCCCCTTTTGAACAGGGGCTGAAAAATTGGGCCTTTCGTGGTGGTGGTGGTGGTGGTGGCGTTGCCACAACACTGTAAGCCCTCAGAGTTACTCTTGGTGGGTGCAGCAATGGGCCCTGCTGTGAATTATTAGATCAAGAATTGTAATTGCATGCCCCTGTTGAACAGGGGCTGAAAAATTGGGCCTTAGGCACTGGTGGCACAACACTACAACCCCTCACAGATACGTTACTTGGAGCACAGCAATGAGCCCTGTTGCAAAGTATTGCTTCAAAAATTGTAATGACACGCCCCTGTTAAACAGGGGCTGAAAAATTGGGCCTTAGGCACTGGTGTCACAACACTCCAACCCCTCACAGATACTGTACTTGGAGCACAGCAATGAGCCCTATGGCAAATTATTGCTAAAAAAATTGTAATTACACGCCCCTGTAAAACAGGGGCTGAAAAATTGGGCCTTAGCCACTGGTGGCGGCACCCATAAACAAAAATGATCTTCCAAGCTATCATCATCAATCGTATCATTGAGGACTCGGAGGAGGAGGATAGCCAGTCAACATAACAGCACAGGCACTCAGCATCAGCATCAGTCTTGAAGGGATGTGACATGTTAAAATCAATTAGTCTGTTATATCAGCATCAGGTGTGTGGTAGCTGGTGGTGATCCAAGACTGGTTCATCTTGATGAAAGTCAGTCGATCAACCGAGTCGGTGGACAGGCGCACCCTGTGATCCGTGACAAATCCTCCAGCAGCACTGAATGTGCGTTCCGAAAGAACGCTGGATGCAGGACAGGCCAGTAGCTCAATTGCATACTGTGCAAGCTCTGGCCAGTGATCCATCCTCAAGACCCAGTAAGCCAGAGGATTTTCGGTGGGGAAGGTGTCCAAGTCTGACCTTGCCCCTAGATATTCCTGCACCATGTTTATCAGACGCTGGCGATGGTTGCTGGAACCGATCATACTTTGGGGCTGCGGACTAAAGAATTGTCTGAACGCATCGGTCAGACGGCCACCTTCCCCACCGCTCCTTCTTTGACTGGCCGAAGCCTCAGCAACTCGTTGTCCAGGACCAGGAGTTTGTAACCTCCCAGTCTCTGGGAACGCGTTGCACAGACCTTTCTGCAAGGCCTCCCGGAGTTGTCTCATCCTCTGCTCCCTCTGCGAAGGTAACATAAGGTCCGCAACCTTACCCTTGTACCGTGGATCAAGGAGAGTGGCCAGCCAGTAATGGTCCCTCTCCTTGATCCGAAGAATACGAGGATCCTTCCGCAGACTTTGCAGGATCAGGGAGGCCATGCAGCGTAGGTTTGCTGAGGCATTCGCTCCGGAGTCCTCTGGGTCACTAAGGACGACATGATCCGCAGCCACCTCCTCCCAGCCACGTACAAGTCCACTGGTTTCTTGGGACTGTAAATCATCCCTAAAAGACTGCTGCTGATGATGCTGAGTGCCAGCCTCCACCTCCATGCTGACACAATCCTCCTCCTCCTCCTCCTCCTCCTCCTCTTCCTCTTCCTGTGCGATGGGTGGGACAGAAGGAACACTGTCTGGGTAAAGGGGGCCTTGAGAGGCAAGGAAGTCCTCCTCTTCCTGCCTCTGTTCTGCCTCAAGTGCCCTGTCCATTATTCCACGCAGCGTGTGCTCCAACAGGTGGACAAGAGGTACAGTGTCACTGATGCATGCACTGTCACTGCTCACCATCCTCGTGGCCTCCTCAAATGGTGCCAGGACAGTGCATGCATCCCTGATCATGCCCCACTGGCGTGGAGAAAAAAAACCAAGCTCCCCTGACCCTGTCCTGGTGCCGTAGTCGCACAGGTACTCATTGATGGCCCTCTGCTGCGTGTGCAGCCGCTGCAGCATGGCCAACGTTGAGTTCCACCTGGTGGGCATGTCACATATAAGGCGGTTCTTGGGCAGGTTCAACTCCTTTTGCAGCTCAGCCAGGCGAGCACTGGCATTATAAGATCTGCGGAAATGCACACAGACTTTCCTGGCCTGCCTCAGGACATCCTGTAAGCCCGGGTACCTGCCCAAGAAACGCTGCACCACCAGGTTAAGGACGTGAGCCACACAGGGCACATGGGTCAGTTGTCCCTGTCGAAGGGCGGAGAGGAGGTTGGTGCCATTGTCGCAAACCACCATTCCTGGCTTAAGCTGGCGTGGCGTCAACCACCTCTCGGCCTGGCCCTGCAGAGCAGACAGGACCTCTGCCCCAGTGTGGCTTCTGTCCCCCAAACACACCAGCGCAAGCACGGCATGGCATCTTTTTGCCTGCGTACTTGCGTAGCCCCGTGAACGGCTACGGAGCACCGCTGGTTCATAGGACAAACCACAGGAAGAGGCCATGGAGGAAGAAGAAGAGGAGGGGGTGGAGGAGAGAGGTGTGTCACAACCAGTAGTAGCATTTTGGAGGCGTGGCGGTGGGACAACCTCCAACACTACTGCACCTTGTCCTGCATCCTTCCCAGCTGCCAAAAGAGTGACCCAATGGGCCGTGAAAGAAAGGTAACGTCCCTGTCCATGCCTGCTGGACCATGAGTCAGCGGTAATATGCACCTTACCGCTGACCGCCCTGTCCAGCGAGGCCAAGACATTGCCTTCCACATGCCGGTAGAGAGCCGGAATAGCCTTCCGTGAGAAAAAGTGGCGTTTGGGAACCTGCCACTGAGGAACCGCACATTGCACAAACTCACGGAAGGGGGCCGAGTCTACCAACTGAAAAGGCAGCAGTTGAAGCGCTAGCAATTTAGCCAAGCTAGCATTCAACCGCTGGGCATGTGGATGGCTGGGAGTGAACTTCTTTCGACGGTCCAGCAGCTGGGGCAGGGAAATTTGCCTGCTAGAATCGGACGTCGGTGTACTGCTAGCAGAGTGGCCGCAAGTACTTGGCTGTGACACACCTAATTCTACACCTTCATTCCTCTCAGTGCATGTTTCAGAGAGGACTGAAGTTATAGTGGGGTTGGAGATCCCAGCTGATGCGGTGCAAGGAGAGGTCCGCTTTGTTCTTTGGTGTGGGTCTTTGAGGTAGGCTTGCCAACGAGCTGCATGGCAGGTCAACATATGTCTGGTCAGGCATGTGGTACCCAAGCGGCTGATGTTTTGGCCACGCGATATACGCTTGAGACATATGTTGCAAACAGCAGCTGTGCGATCTGATGCACTAGCCTCAAAAAAGGCCCACACCAAGGAACTTTTTGAATGACGGGCAGAGGCAGCGCCCTGCACAGGCGGAGCTCTGCGGTGTGATTCCGTCGGTGTACTGCCCTTACGCTGGCCACCAAAGGGCATCCTGCCTCGTTGGAGATGTGCCTCCTCCTCATCCTCCTCCTCCTCTCTCCTATTAGGCACCCACGTGGAGTCAGTGACCTCATCATCCCCTCCCTCCTCATCACTGGAGCCAATCTGGCAGTATGCTGCAGCTGCTGGAACATGACTGCCAGATTGGTGTCCTTCTTGAGCATCCCCTCTGTCTGCTCTCACCCTACTGCCTTCCTGTAGCTGGGTTTCATCATCAGACCCTTCGAAACGCTGGGCATCCTCCTGGAGCATGTACCCAACACTGTGCTCAAACAGTTCGGGGGACTCCTCAGGAGGAGGACATGGTGGGTCTAGGGAAGGAGTGACTGATGATGAGTCTGACATTGATAACAGGGAAGAGGACGCTTTGGCAGCTGCTTTGCCAGTACCCTGAGCCTGGGTGAGAGAGGATGAGGAGGAGGAGGAGGGCTTGGTCATCCACTCTACCAAGTCTTCGGCATGATGTGGCTCAACATGTCCAGCTGCCGAAAAGAAGGACAAGCGTGTCCCATGGCCATGTGCTGATGACAATGCACCGCGTCCACGACCAGCACTGTTGCCCCCAGACACAGAGCCTGCTTGCCCTCTTTTATTGCCTCCTGACTGTCTGCCTCTCCTTGTTTGCCTTCCAGACATTCTAATAGATGGCCTGCAGGGAGATGGGAAAAAAGCAATAAGGGCTACCTTCAGGTGTCCTTCTCTGTCCCTTTACTTAAGGATTTCTAAATATGGTTGAGGATGATTGCTTTTGCACAGAATAGCACAACGACAATTTCCCTGACTGTCCAAAAAACAAGGATTTCAAAGATGGTTGATGAGGAATGCTTTAGCACACTATAGCACAAGGAGAATTCCCCTCACTTTCCTTCTTTGTCCCTAGAAACAAGGATTATCACAGTGAAATAAACTGACACTCTCCCTACTGTGAGGGGGTTAGCTCGGCAGCGGGTGTGTGTGACCCCCGGGATGGGCTCCCCACACAAAACAGGCCCAGCAAACGGAGGTTGTGGTTTTCAAAATCAAAAAAAAGGTGCGGTTTATTTTCTATTTACAGTGACAAAACACAGCAAAGCAAAAGAAACATAACCAAAATAAATCCTGGTCAAGTTGACCTCTGACTAAACATACAGGTTTCCTAACTAACAACTGGGATCAGCCTAGTGCTGTCCTAGTCCCTAAGTCCCTGGTTTTAAATGTCCAAGCAAATAGCCACACAGGCTTTGTCTCACCGCACAGGGGTTCACTCTCCCTAGACAGTCCACACAGGTCTGGTTCCAGGCATGAGCTAACATCTAATGAAGCTGGGAGTTCTTATAGAGGCCTAAATGAGCTGACAAGGTTCAGCTGGTCTCCTCATCTCTGTCTGCACGACGCCCAGCCCTCTCCCTAGAGGTATGAGTCATCCATGAGCCCACTAGCCTTATACAACTCTCCACCTAGTTGTATAAGTCGGCGTAAAGCCTGAATCTGGGCGAAATATATCTACCCCCCTGGATGCAACCAGGTGACTTTACCTTCCTGCTGTCACATACCCCCCCCTCTTGTTTTAACCTCGGGGTTGGAACACCAGCAATCAGGCATTCATGTACTCGAGACAAAGCATCCACATTCCCCATTTGAACGCCAGGGCGATGCTTTACTGTGAAGTTGAATTCCTGGAGGGCCAGGAACCACCTATTTACTCTTCTATTTGTTTCCTTGTTTTGAGCCATCCACTTTAACGGAGCGTGATCCGTAACCATGTCAAAGTGCCTACCTAGCAGGTAGTACCGAAGGGAATCTAGAGCCCACTTCACCGCTAAACACTCCTTTTCAACGGTGGCGTAATTTACCTCATGGGACTTCAACTTCCTGCTGAGGTAAATGACTGGGTGCTCTTCCCCGTTCCAGACCTGGGACAATACTGCTCCTAACCCCACATCTGACGCATCACTTTGTACAACAAAGTCTTTAGAGAAGTCGGGTGAGTACAACACTGGCTGGCTACATAAGGCTTGTTTCAAGAATTGGAATGCTGCCTCAGCCTCGGGGGTCCATTTAATCATGACCGACCCTTTCCCCTTCGTCAGGTTGGTTAGGGGCACAGCCTTAGAAGCAAAGTGGGGAATGAATCGCCGATAATACCCAGCGATTCCCAGAAAGGCTCGTACCTGCTTCTTGCTGTTGGGACGTGGCCAACTCTGGATGGCCTCGACTTTGTTGAGTTGGGGTTTTATTACTCCCCTCCCAATGGTGTACCCAAGATATTTGGCCTCCTCCTGCCCAATGGTACACTTCTTGGGGTTAGCCGTAAACCCCGCTTCCCGAACAGAGTCCAGGACTGCTTGCACTTTTGGCAGATGTGAGGCCCAATCTGTGCTATGGACAATTACGTCATCCAGGTAAGCCGCAGCATACTTCCGATGGGGCCTCAGCATCTGGTCCATTTTCCGCTGGAATGTGGCCGGCGCATTCTGTAACCCGAACGGCATTCTTTTATATTGGAACGCCCCGTCTGGGGTTACAAATGCGGTTTTCTCTTTGGCCGACTTGGCCAGGGGGATTTGCCAATACCCTTTTGTGAGGTCAAGAGTCGTCATGTATCGGGCTGTTCCCAGCCGGTCGATCAACTCATCTATACGTGGCATGGGGTAGGTGTCAAATTTTGTAACTTTGTTCAACTGACGAAAATCGTTACAAAATCGCCAGCTCCCATCCGGTTTAGGCACCAACACGATGGGACTAGACCAATCACTTTGGGACTCCTCTATCACCCCTAAGTTCAGCATTTTCTGTACTTCCTCCCGTATTGCCTCCCGTCGAGCCTCTGGGATCCGATAGGGTTTTAACTTCACCCTTTCACCGGGCGGGGTAATGATGTCATGCTCTACCCCAGATGTTTGTCCCGGCAGCTCAGAGAATACCTCCTTGTTGCGAAGCACAAACTCCTTAACCTCCTGTTGTTGGGGTTGTGACAAGGTGGCTGCTATTCCAACCTCAGGAATCACGCAACCAGTTTGAGCTGGTGACCAAGTGTCTGCGACTAGGGACTCTCTATCCCTCCAGGCTTTCAACAGATTAACGTGATAGATCTGTTCGGGCTTTCGCCTTCCTGGTTGTCTGACCTTGTAATTCACTTCGCTCACTTTTTCCATTATCTCGTAGGGGCCTTGCCATTTGGCAAGGAATTTACTTTCAACCGTAGGGACAAGTACCAGTATCCTATCCCCCGGGGAAAAGGTACGGGTCTTGGCTCCACGGTTGTACACTCTCTGCTGTGCTAACTGCGCTTGGGCCAAATGTTCCTTCACGATGGGCATTACCTGTGCAATTCGGTCTTGCATTAGGGCGACATGCTCAATCACACTCCTGTGGGGAGACCTCTCACTTTCCCAAGTTTCCTTGGCAATATCCAACAGCCCTCTTGGGTGTCTCCCATACAGTAACTCAAAGGGGGAGAATCCCGTAGAGGATTGGGGCACCTCCCTAATAGCAAACATCAAATAAGGAAGTAAACAGTCCCAATCCTTTCCATCTCTATCCACCACTTTCTTCAACATTTGTTTTAGGGTTTTGTTGAATCTTTCAACCAGCCCATCGGTTTGGGGGTGATACACAGACGTACGCAATTGCGTCACTTTGAACAATTTACACAGCTCTTTCATAACCCGGGACATAAAGGGTGTACCTTGGTCCGTAAGCAGTTCTTTACAAATACCCACCCGGCTAAAAACAAGAGATAGCTCTTTGGCTATGGTTTTGGCCGAGGTATTTCGGAGAGGGATCGCTTCTGGATAACGGGTGGCATAGTCCATTATAACTAATATGTACTGGTGCCCCCTAGCGGACTTGATTATAGGACCTACCAAATCCATGGCGATCCTCTCAAACGGGACCTCAATGATGGGTAGAGGGACCAGCGGGCTACGGAAATGTGGCATCGGGGCCGACCTCTGACACACAGGGCAGGAGGAACAATAATTTTCTATGTCCTTCATCACCCCCGGCCAATAGAATCTCTGTAATACCCTCTCTCGGGTTTTCTCTGTCCCCAGATGACCTCCAAGAATGTGCCCATGGGCCAACTCCAACACCAACTTCCTGTAAGGTTTGGGCACCACAAGCTGCTCAACGGTTTCTTCTGCCCTTTTTGCCACCCGATACAGTAGGTCCTTCTCTACGCTGAAGTATGGGTAAGTGCAGGTATTATCTGGGTTCACTAACTCGCCATCTATTTTCACTACGTTTTCCCGTGCCTTTATTAGGGCGGGGTCTTTCAACTGTTCTGTGGCAAAGTTTTCCCTGTGAACCTCAAGATCAGAAAACTCCACAGACGGTAGGTTTTCGTCTGAGGAGGTGGGCTCCTCTCCAGTTTCTTGAGTCTCCCCTGCCAATACTGATAAGGGAAATTCCGGAGAGTCCTCACCACTCTCAGGGGAGTTCTGGCTATCACATTCCTGGTACATAGGGGCACCAGTGAGGGGCTCAGGATCATCCCACAGTTCCCAGAACTTCGGAAAATCCCTTCCCACAATGGCGTCATGCGGTAACTGAGATACTAAGCCCACTGGATGAGAGAGGGTACCTTTGGGGGTCTCGAAACACACTGTAGTCACTGGATACTCTCGGGTGTCCCCATGCACACAAATAACAGCTACCTTGCTATTCCCAGAGACCTCTGTTTTAACTTACTCAGCCTTTATCAGGGTCACAAGGCTACCTGAATCCAGCAATACCACAACATTTCTACCATTAACACACATTTTGCATAAATGTTTCTCAGTTCCTCGAATGGCAGTGCATGCGACTGTCGCACACAGCGACTGACGTCTGCCCGTCAGAAAGTCACACTGCATGGGTTCCTCCACAACCGGGCAATTGGCTGCAATATGTCCCGCTTGCCGGCAGCGGTAGCAAACGATCCTTCTTGCCGCCTCTTGAGCCGCTGATTTCCCAGGCTGTTCTCGCCAAACTTGGGGTAGAGCTCCCACCCTCTCACTCTCTCCACCCTCACCCCTTGGAATCCTCTTATCCGCCCCTGGGGATGGTCTGGTCTTAGGGTGGAAAGTCCGAGTGTCTCTGGAAGAGGCCGTCAGGTTCTCTGTAGCCAAGTATTTCTCCACACGATCCACAAGACCATCGGCCGTCTCTGGGTCTCCATGGCTTACCCACTTTTGGATGGCAGTAGGAAGAGCTCTCAAAAACCGATCCATTACAACACGTTCCACAATCTTTGGTGCGGACAAAGTCTCTGGCTGTAGCCACTTTCTGCTCAGGTGAATGAGATCATACATTTGAGACCTGGGGGGTTTTCCAAGCTGGAAAGTCCAGTTATGCACACGCTGAGCCCGGACAGCCTGGGTGACACCCAGCCTTGCCAATATTTCAGCTTTTAGCATCACATAGTCTTTTGCTTGGTTAGGCTCTAGGTCATAGTAAGCTTTCTGCGATTCACCAGTTAACAGAGGAGCCACCAGTCCAGCCCACTGCTCCTCAGGCCACTTTTCTCTTTCAGCGGTCCTTTCAAATGTGGTCAAAAATACCTCTGGATCATCCTCTCCAGTCATTTTTGTCAATAAACGACTCACCCCAAAGGACGCGGTATTAGTGGGACGGCTTTCCTCACTGGTCTGCGGACGTTGCTGCATTACTGCTTCCATCTGTTGTTGTAGTCTCTGCTCTTGCTTCTGCAACAGGTCTATGAAGCGGGCCTCAGATTGCTGCTGGGCTCGTTGCTGAGCCTCCAGACTCTGTTGCAAAGTTGCGTTTGTCTGCTGCTGGGCTGCAAGGCTCCTTTGCAAACCTGCATTTGTCTGCTGTTGATTGGCATTTGCTAGAGCCAGCTGCTTCAGTATCTCCTCCATGCTGGCTTAAAAAAAAACTGCCACTGGTTCTCCACCAACTGTGAGGGGGTTAGCTCGGCAGCGGGTGTGTGTGACCCCCGGGATGGGCTCCCCACACAAAACAGGCCCAGCAAACGGAGGTTGTGGTTTTCAAAATCAAAAAAAGGTGCGGTTTATTTTCTATTTACAGTGACAAAACACAGCAAAGCAAAAGAAACATAACCAAAATAAATCCTGGTCAAGTTGACCTCTGACTAAACATACAGGTTTCCTAACTAACAACTGGGATCAGCCTAGTGCTGTCCTAGTCCCTAAGTCCCTGGTTTTAAATGTCCAAGCAAATAGCCACACAGGCTTTGTCTCACCGCACAGGGGTTCACTCTCCCTAGACAGTCCACACAGGTCTGGTTCCAGGCATGAGCTAACATCTAATGAAGCTGGGAGTTCTTATAGAGGCCTAAATGAGCTGACAAGCTTCAGCTGGTCTCCTCAACTCCCTGTCTGCACGACGCCCAGCCCTCTCCCTAGAGGTATGAGTCATCCATGAGCCCACTAGCCTTATACAACTCTCCACCTAGTTGTATAAGTCGGCGTAAAGCCTGAATCTGGGCGAAATATATCTACCCCCCTGGATGCAACCAGGTGACTTTACCTTCCTGCTGTCACACTACCTAGAGTTTTCTGTCCCTAGAAAAAATGTTTTTTTTAAGCACACTAGAGCACAAGGAGAATTCACTCACTGTCCTTCCCTGTCCCTGGAAACAAGGACTTGCACAGTGAAAGAAACTGACACTCTCCCTACCTACAGTTTTCTGTCCCTAGAAAAAATGTTTTTTTTAAGCACACTATAGCACAAGGAGAATTCCCCTCACTTTCCTTCTTTGTCCCTAGAAACAAGGATTATCACAGTGAAATAAACTGACACTCTCCCTACCTAGAGTTTTCTGTCCCTAGAAAAAATGTTTTTTTTAAGCACACTAGAGCACAAGGAGAATTCACTCACTGTCCTTCCCTGTCCCTGGAAACAAGGACTTGCACAGTGAAAGAAACTGACACTCTCCCTACCTAGAGTTTTCTGTCCCTAGAAAAAATGTTTTTTTTAAGCACACTAGAGCACAAGGAGAATTCACTCACTGTCCTTCCCTGTCCCTGGAAACAAGGACTTGCACAGTGAAAGAAACTGACACTCTCCCTACCTAGAGTTTTCTGTCCCTAGAAAAAATGTTTTTTTTAAGCACACTATAGCACAAGGAGAATTCACTCACTGTCCTTCCCTGTCCCTGGAAACAAGGACTTGCACAGTGAAAGAAACTGACACTCTCCCTACCTAGAGTTTTCTGTCCCTAGAAAAAATGTTTTTTTTAAGCACACTATAGCACAAGGAGAATTCACTCACTGTCCTTCCCTGTCCCTGGAAACAAGGACTTGCACAGTGAAAGAAACTGACACTCTCCCTACCTAGAGTTTTCTGTCCCTAGAAAAAATGTTTTTTTTAAGCACACTAGAGCACAAGGAGAATTCACTCACTGTCCTTCCCTGTCCCTGGAAACAAGGACTTGCACAGTGAAAGAAACTGACACTCTCCCTACCTAGAGTTTTCTGTCCCTAGAAAAAATGTTTTTTTTTTAAGCACACTATAGCACAAGGAGAATTTACTCACTGTCCTTCCCTGTCCCTGGAAACAAGGACTTGCACAGTGAAAGAAACTGACACTCTCCCTACCTAGAGTTTTCTGTCCCTAGAAAATTTTTTTTTTTTTAAGCACACTATAGCACAAGGAGAATTCACTCACTGTCCTTCCCTGTCCCTGGAAACAAGGACTTGCACAGTGAAAGAAACTGACACTCTCCCTACCTAGAGTTTTCTGTCCCTAGAAAAAATGTTTTTTTTAAGCACACTATAGCACAAGGAGAATTCACTCACTGTCCTTCCCTGTCCCTGGAAACAAGGACTTGCACAGTGAAAGAAACGGACACTCTCCCTACCTAGAGTTTTCTGTCCCTATAAAAAATGTTTTTTTTAAGCACACTATAGCACAAGGAGAATTCACTCACTGTCCTTCCCTGTCCCTGGAAACAAGGACTTGCACAGTGAAAGAAACTGACACTCTCCCTACCTACAGTTTTCTGTCCCTAGAAAAAAATAGGATTTTTATAACAGCTTACCTGTAAAATCCTTTTCTTGGAGTACACCACGGGACACAGAGCTAGTCATTACATAATGGGTTAAGGGTCACCAGCGGTGATTGGACACTGGCACAACCAATGGAAGACAGTTCCCCTCCATATAACCCCTCCCATCAGGGAAGTACCTCAGTTTTGTAGCAAAGCAGTAAGGTTCCCATAAGAAGGGGGGGACCTCTGTGTCCCGTGGTGTACTCCAAGAAAAGGATTTTACAGGTAAGCTGTTATAAAAATCCTATTTTCTTTATCGTACACCACGGGACACAGAGCTAGTCATTACATAATGGGACGTCCCAGAGCAATGCTCATATGAAGGGGGGGAGACACAGATCAAAACAGGCCGCTTGCGGACCAGAAGCCCTATACTGCTGCCTGCAGCACACTTCGCCCAAAGGCGGAATCCTCATGTCCTTTCACATCTATTTGATAGAATTTGGAAAATGTATGGACTGAAGACCAAGTTGCAGCTTTACAGATCTGAGCCATCGAAGCCTGGTGGTGCACTGCCCATGAAGCACTTATCGCCCTGGTAGAGTGCGCCTTAACAGGAAAAGGAGGAGTCCTGTTCTTTAAACCATAAGCTTGAACAATTACTTGTCTAATCCACCTGGAAATGGTGGATTTTGATACCGCTTGGCCCTTCTTGGGCCCATCTGGTAAAATAAACAAAACATCTGTTTTACGTATCTGAGCGGTTGCTTGCAGATACACCTTTACCGCTCTCACTGGATCTAGAGAGTGTAATAATTTTCCCCCGCCGTCCGCGGGTTTGGAAAAAAGGAAGGCAGAACAATGTCTTGATTCAAGTGAAAAGCCGACACCACCTCAGGTAGAAAAGCCGGATGGGGTCGTAGTACGATTTTGTCCTTGTGACAAATTAGATAAGGCTCTTTACAAGAAAGAGCTGCTAGCTCTGATACCCTCCTAGCAGAAGCTATAGCAATCAGAAAGGCCAACTTCCTACTTAATATAATTAAAGGAATATGGCGAATAGGTTCAAAAGGTTGCTTTTGCAACACTGACAATACCAAATTCAAATCCCATGGACACAAGGGAGTCCTAACTGGAGGATTTATCCTCAGTACCCCTTTAATGAATGTCCGAACTAGGGAGTGAGATGCCAATGGTCTCTGAAAGAAGACTGATAGAGCCGATATTTGCCCTTTGATGGTGCTAAGGGCTAAATTCATATCCACTCCTAACTGGCAAAAAGCAAGAATCCTACTTATTTCATACTTCTGAGGATTCCAACATCTGGATTCACACCAGGAAACGTATGCTCTCCAGACTCTCTGATAGATGAGTCTGGAGGCTGGCTTTCTAGCATTAATGAGCGTAGAAAGAGCCGGACCAGAGACCCCTCTCTTTTTAAAAATGTGGGTCTCAGCAGCCAGGCCGTCAACTTTAGCCTTTGTAAGGAAGGGTGGAATACTGGACCCTGTGACAGCAGGTCATGTCGGAGTGGAAACTTCCAGGGCCTTCCTATCGCCGTTTTTACAATCTCGGCGTACCAAGGCCTCCTGGGCCAGTTTGGGGCCACTAGGATTACTGGTATTCCCTCCTCCTTGATCCTGCGAAGCAGTCTTTGTAGAAGAGGGATCGGAGGGAATGCCTAGATCAGTGAGAACTGATTCCATGGAGTTATTAGAGCGTCTGTATTATTAGAGCGTCTGTCCCGTAGGCTAGAGGATCTCTCGTTCTGGACACAAAGTTGTCCAATTTCTTGTTGAACCTGGCAGCTAGCAGGTCTACATCTGGGTTTCCCCATCTCAGACATATGGCCTGAAAGATCTCGGGGTGAAGAGACCACTCCCTGGTAGCAGCTGCTGACGACTCAGGTAGTCTGCTTGCCAATTTTCCATCCCTGGAATGAAGATTGCAGAAAGGCAAGGTACATGCTCTTCTGCCCATGCCAGGATCCGGTTCACCTCTCTTTGGGCTGCCCGACTGCGGGTGCCTCCTTGGTGATTGATGTAAGCTACTGCAGTAGCATTGTCGGATTGAACCCGAACTGGGTAGCCCTGT
Source organism: Rana muscosa (assembly GCA_029206835.1). NCBI lineage: Eukaryota > Metazoa > Chordata > Amphibia > Anura > Ranidae > Rana > Rana muscosa. The sequence continues at coordinate 93,729 of JARGYO010005607.1, forward strand.
AACCTGTATGTCCAGGTTTTGAGGGCTAGATATACCGCCCGGATCTCTAGCACATTGATGGGCAGGATCCCCTGAGTCTTGGCCCAGGTTCCCTGGGTAGAAGCCTCCTCGAATACTGCACCCCAGTCCGATAGGCTGGCATCCCTAGATACCACCTTCCAGGCCACTGGGAGGAAGGACTTTCCCTTCCGTAAATTCCTGGCTTCTAGCCACCAATCGAAGCTGTGGCGTACTTGTGAGGACAGGCGCATGGGTATATCCAGAGCTTGGCTCTTCCTGTTCCAGGAAGCTAAAATATTGCCTTGAAGTAGTCTCGAATGAAACTGGGCGTAAGGGACCGCCTCGAAGGAGGCTACCATCTTTCCCAATAGTCTCATGCAAAGGCGAATAGACGGCCTCTTGTTTGCTTTGACCTTGTGGATCAGGTCTTTCAGAGACTGTATCTTCGGTTCTGGCAGGTATACCCCGTTTTGGGCTGTATCTATGATCATGCCCAGGTGCCCTATCCTTCTTTGGGCCTGGAGAGAGGATTTTTGTAAATTTATAATCCATCCTAAATGCTCCAGGTATCCTACTGTAGTGTGTACAGCGTGACCCAATCCGTCCTTTGACTGATCTATTACTAGTAGATCGTCCAGATAGGCTGTTACCGCAATGCCCCGTGTTCTTAGGTTTGCTAACAGAGGAGCTAGCACCTTTGTGAATACTATGGGCGCGGTGGCTACACCAAACGGCAGAGCCACAAATTGAAAGTGGCGATCTTCTACCGCAAACCTTAGGAATCTTTGGTGAGCGGGGAGGATGGGTATGTGTAAATGTGCGTCCTTGATATCTATGGGCGCCATGAATTTTCCGCCCTTTAAAGTGGCGGCCACGGATCGGATCGTTTCCATTCGAAAATGGCGATCGTTCAGGAACCGATTTAGGGATTTTAGATCCAGGATGGGTCTGACATCTCCATTTGGCTTTGGAATCACAAAGAGGTTTGAGTAAAAACCTGAACCTCGCTCTTTTTGGGGTACGTCTGTAACTACCCCTTGAGCCATTAAGTGATTCAAACCTTTGAAAAAGGATTCTCTTTTTTGTGGATCCTTGGAGAGTCTTGAACCTCGGAATTGAGAAGGTGGGATCTCTCGAAATTCCAGTTTGTACCCTGAGGATATTGTGGATACTACCCAATTGTCCTGGATTTCTGACCACCAAGTCGCTCAGAACTGACAAGCCTTCCTCCCACTCGGCCGAGCGGGGGCGCCCCTTCACTGAGAGGCTTTGGGGGCTTGCTTATTAGCTCTTGCACCCCACGGCTTCTTGTTCTTCTGAGCTTGCCCCTTGGCTTTTGTGGGCGGCTAAAACAGGCCGCCGCCACTGGTTGGAGTCAGATTTCCCGGGAGCTGGGGAGAGAGAGCGTTTAAAACAAGATCTCTTGTTTTTCTCTCAGGTAAAAGTCGTTTTACCACTTGATATCTTCTGTATATATTTTTCTAAATCTTCCCCAAATAGGCGTTCGCCATGGAACGGGAACTTGCCAACAGCTTTTTGCATGGGGTCTCCGCTGACCAATGCTTAAGCCAAAGTACTCTGCGCATCTGTACCAGCTGGAGTGTAAGGCGTGATGCCTGTATGATAGAATCTCTCATGGCATCCACTGTGAAGCATAAGGCTTTAGGCAAATTTTCCCAATTTCTAGCCTGCTCTGAAGGCAGTTCCTTCAGCCCCTGCTTTACCTGTTGGCTGATGACCTGACCCATACCGACTGCTGCTACTGCAGGTTGGGTAATTGAGCCGGCCAAAAAGGAAGGAGGATTTCAACTTCCTCTCAGAAGGATCTTTTAAACCCTTGTACATTATCCACCGGACATGTCAGGTTTTTATTTACACAAGAAATAGCCGCATCTACCGCAGGCAGGCTCCATTTCTTTAAAAAAAATTCCCCCATAGGATAAAGAATGTTAAACCTTTTTGGAGGTGAGGAACGCTTATCTGGATGTTGCCAGTTTGCGTATATTAGATCCTCTAGTAACTGATGAACCGGGAAGGAGCATGCACCTTGCAGGGATCTTAATGATCCTAGGGAGGAGACAGGTAATTCCGTTACCTCCGCAGAGGTTAACTTAAATGCACTGCTATAGCATTGTACCTGTGACCTTAAAATCTGGCTCCTCATCCTCTGCTGATGTAGCCTCCTCCTCCTCATCCTCCTCCCTCAGGTACTTCTGAAGGGAGGTCCAATACTGGAAGAGACCTGCTTCGCTTATTGTCCTTTTTAGAGGATTTAGCGATTAAAGTAGCAATTTTTTCCTCCAGATTATTTAGGGCAGCTGATAAAGTGTCCTCAGTGACATATACAGGCCCAGGCTTCACTGGGGAAGCCGCCATACCTGACAGAGGTAATGGCTCATCCTGAACAGGTGCATTTAGCAACACAGGAGAGAAAGGTACCGAGTCAGCACAGTTAGAGCCTCCTCTCAGGCGGTGGTGCTTTCTTATCTCTTTTTGTCCGTATTACTTCCCCTGGAAGACTTACTGTTTAGACAAAATACAAGGTACCTAAATGCATATACTACCGTGTTCAGTTTAGCAAATACATTAAGTATGCAACTTTTAACACATAACTATGCATAACATGGATGTCTTCTAGGAAGTACCCAATCCAACCACATGGAGTTTTACGTCCCTGTATAGCTGCTGTGTTTCTCTGCCAGGAATAAGAGAACTAACGAGCTTGCTTGCTGCTGCAGTGCTTCTCACACTGACAGTCTTTTAAATTTGGTGCCGTTTCTGTGCCTGCCGCGCCACGTGCCCGCGCACGCCTTCGCCCCCCCCCCCTCCGATAAAGCGCGCTCCCGCGCGCGCGGCCCTTAGCGCTATGGCGGTGGCCATAGTGAGAGAGGACTCTCATCAGCCCTTGTTCCCACTTACCTGCATCTGCAGGTGTCTGGTCGGCCACCGAAAGGAGGATCGGGGTGCTCAAGCAAGCTCAGCAGCGGAGGTGACGAGCAGTGTACTTCGCCGAAGCCGACACTGAACAGAGTGAGGTGAGTATATTCAGCTCTTTACTCCCCCCAGTGGTGGAAAAAAAGAAGACATCCACTTTTTGAAAAAGGTCCCAACTTAGTTATGGACCTTCTAATCTCACCTTATCCACGCCGCAGGTTTTTCTGCTGAAAGTTTTCAGACAGATACCAAACTTCACCCTTCACGGTGGGCTATGTGTGCCAACCTTCAGGGATATGGGTTCCTATTTAAAGGATACCTCTCCCCTGGGCCTTGTACAAGACTCTTACCAGGACTTTATAGCGAAATAGCGAAAGTGCTGGATCTTAGAGCCCAGTCCTCCGAAGAGAGACATTACAGGCGACGCCTCATGGATGAGGCCCGGATCCCATCCAGATTCAGCTCATTTGTAGGCGTCTTGGATGGATCCGAAAGCATAGCTCTTTTACCCCCAGAGGGTCTCTTTGGTAGAGCTTTCCTTTAGCACCTCCTAACGCGTCCAACACCTTTCGACACTGGCGAAAAAACTGAGGTACTTCCCTGATGGGAGGGGTTATATGGAGGGGAACTGTCTTCCATTGGTTGTGCCAGTGTCCAATCACCGCTGGTGACCCTTAACCCATTATGTAATGACTAGCTCTGTGTCCCGTGGTGTACGATAAAGAAATGTTTTTTTTAAGCACACTATAGCACAAGGAGAATTCACTCACTGTCCTTCCCTGTCCCTGGAAACAAGGACTTGCACAGTGAAAGAAACTGACACTCTCCCTACCTACAGTTTTCTGTCCCTAGAATAAATGTTTTTTTAAGCACAATATAGCACAAGGACAATTCACTCACTGTCCTTCCAGGTCCCTGGAAACAAGGACTTGCACAGTGAAAGAAACTGACACTCTCCCTACCTACAGTTTTCTGTCCCTAGAAAAAATGTTTTTTTAAGCACACTATAGCACAAGCACAAAACACACTGACACTCTCCCTACCTATCCTTCTCTTTCCCTAAACTAAAGGAATCCAGGTTAAGCAAGAAAGAAATAACAGTCACTGTACCTGCCTATGCTGCTCTTTCCCTGCTCCGGAACACACTACACTAGGCCGCCGTGCTGGCGGCCTTTTATAGTGTGGGGCGTGTACTAAACACCCTCAGCAATAATTGGCCACAGGCATCCTGCCTGTGGCCAATCATTGCTCTCCTCGCTGCCGGCGCTGTGATTGGCCAAGCATGCGGGGTCACAGTGCATGCTTGGCCAATCACAGCGCCTGGATGACACTGCGATGGCGTAGTGCATTGTGGGCCGTTCGCGTCACTCGAATTTGGCGCGAACGGCCCAAATCGTTTGATCTTCGTCGAACGATCGAACAGCCGATGTTCGACTCGAACACGAAGCTCATCCCTATTCCTGGGTAATACATTGATATCGGGATATACTTACTGATGGTTCCTGGGATATACACTGATATTGGGATATACTTACTGATGGTTCCTGGGTAATACACTGATATCGGGATATACTTACTGATGGTTCCTGGGATATACACTGATATTGGGATATACTTTCTGATGGTTCCTGGGATATACACTGATATCGGGATATACTTACTGGTGGTTCCTGGGTAATACACTGATATCGGGATATACTTACTGATGGTTCTGGGGTAGTACACTGATATCGGGATATACTTACTGATGGTTCCTGGGATATACACTGATATCGGGATATACTTACTGATGGTTCCTGGGTGATACACTGATATCGGGATATACTTACTGATGGTTCCTGGGATATACACTGATATCGGGATATACTTACTGATGGTTCCTGGGATATACACTGATATTGGGATATACTTTCTGATGGTTCCTGGGTAATACACTGATATCGGGATATACTTACTGATGGTTCCTGGGATATACACTGATATTGGGATATACTTACTGATGGTTCCTGGGTAATACACTGATATCGGGATATACTTACTGATGGTTCCTGGGATATACACTGATATTGGGATATACTTTCTGATGGTTCCTGGGATATACACTGATATCGGGATATACTTACTGATGGTTCCTGGGATATACACTGATATCGGGATATACTTACTGGTGGTTCCTGGGTAATACACTGATATCGGGATATACTTACTGATGGTTCTGGGGTAGTACACTGATATCGGGATATACTTACTGATGGTTCCTGGGATATACACTGATATCGGGATATACTTACTGATGGTTCCTGGGTGATACACTGATATCGGGATATACTTACTGATGGTTCCTGGGATATACACTGATATCGGGATATACTTACTGATGGTTCCTGGGATATACACTGATATTGGGATATACTTTCTGATGGTTCCTGGGTAATACACTGATATCGGGATATACTTACTGATGGTTCCTGGGATATACACTGATATTGGGATATACTTTCTGATGGTTCCTGGGTAATACACTGATATCAGGATATACTTACTGATGGTTCCTGGGATATACACTGATATCGGGATATACTTACTGATGGTTCCTGGGTGATACACTGATATTGGGATATACTTTCTGATGGCTCCTGGGTGATACACTGATATCGGGATATACTTACTGATGGTCCCTGGGATATACACTGATATTGGGATATACTTTCTGATGGTTCCTGGGTAATACACTGATATCGGGATATACTTACTGATGGTTCCTGGGATATACACTGATATTGGGATATACTTTCTGATGGTTCCTGGGTAATACACTGATATCGGGATATACTTACTGTTGGTTCCTGGGTGATACACTGATATCGGGATATACTTACTGATGGTTCCTGGGATATACACTGATATCGGGATATACTTACTGATGTTCTGGTTGAGGTGGGACAATCAGATATAAATGGATCTCTGTCCCTCTTCAGGTGATGCAGCGTCCTACAGAGGGGATGAAGGTTCTGGACCTCCACAGTAACCGGAAGGACCCGGCTATTCGAGTGGCTGAGATCAGCATCCTCTCCCTCTCCAGTCAGCCCATCGATCACGAGGAGGTTACCACGGTGACCCGAACAAAGATCAAAGGCTTGGGTGAGAGTTTCCGCTATAGATACAAGGGATGATGGATGTACATTTTCCTGGGAGTGATAAGTAACTATCTGCTTCATACACGGACTTTCTGGTTCTTGATGTCATGACTAGACGTCTATGTGGAAGTTGCCCAAAGACCATTCTGAGTATTAAAGTGAAATTTTTACCATTTATTTCAATAGTCTTCTGATAGCGGGACTTCCCTGCTCCTGCTATTCTTCTCCTCTTTTAATTCTTCTCCTCTGTTCTTGCTCCTCTTAACTGTGTCCTGGCCATGCTGGCTGACATTTGGTATGTAGGTGCCCCTGTGTCCTGGCCATGCTGGCTGACATTGGGTATGTAGGTGCCCCTGTGTCCTGGCCATGCTGGCTGACATTGGGTATGTAGGTGCCCCTGTGTCCCGGCCATGCTGGCTGACATTGGGTATGTAGGTGCCCCTGTGTCCTGGCCATGCTGGCTGACATTGGGTATGTAGGTGCCCCTGTGTCCCGGCCATGCTGGCTGACATTGGGTATGTAGGTGCCCCTGTGTCCTGGCCATGCTGGCTGACATTGGGTATGTAGGTCCCCTTGTGTCCTGGCCATGCTGGCTGACATTGGGTATGTAGGTGCCCCTGTGTCCCGGCCATGCTGGCTGACATTGGGTATGTAGGTGCCCCTGTGTCCTGGCCATGCTGGCTGACATTGGGTATGTAGGTCCCCTTGTGTCCTGGCCATGCTGGCTGACATTGGGTATGTAGGTGCCCTTGTGCCCTGGCCATGCTGGCTGACATTGGGGATGTAGGTGCCCCTGTGTCCCGGCCATGCTGGCTGACATTGGGGATGTAGGTGCCCCTGTGTCCCGGCCATGCTGGCTGACATTGGGGATGTAGGTGCCCCTGTGTCCTGGCCATGCTGGCTGACATTGGGTATGTAGGTGCCCCTGTGCCCTGGCCATGCTGGCTGACATTGGGTATGTAGGTGCCCCTGTGCCCTGGCCATGCTGGCTGACATTGGGTATGTAGGTGCCCCTGTGCCCTGGCCATGCTGGCTGACATTGGGTATGTAGGTGCCCCTGTGTCCCGGCCATGCTGGCTGACATTGGGGATGTAGGTGCCCCTGTGCCCTGGCCATGCTGGCTGACATTGGGTATGTGGGTGCCCCCGATACCTATGGGGTCTTGTTGGAGTCGTTGCTGCATGCATACTCCCCTTTAGAGCTCCAATCTTCCATGCAGATGCCCCCAGCGCCACACAGGCAGAGCGAGAGACTCAGAACCCAATCTATGCCTCTCCTCCCCCACGCTGAGTGATGGCGGCTCCTGAGTCTGTGGTTCTGTGTCTCGCTCTGCCTATGCGGTTCTGGGAGCAGCTGGTGATTTGTAGTTCAGGAACATATTTATAGTGGAGACTCTGGTGAGACTCTGTAGGTCCCGGCAGACACAGGGGGCCCCCCACATTCCTGAAGATGGCCAGCGGTACAGTCAGCGGAGAGAGAACAGTAAGAGGATGTCAGTCCCGCTATCAGCAACTTATATAAACTATTCATGAATAATTTCATCTTATCGCTGGGATTTGTAGATGTTGTCTTATATTGGAAATGTTGGGGGTCACCCCGAGGTTTGAGGTGCTCCTGTAGTCCTCATCTGTAGAGCATTCTGTGCAGAAACTGACATCCGTACCATGACTACATAATGTGACCCTTTCAGATGCCGATCAGTATTGGGAGGAGGAGGATGAGGAGGACAGCTATTCCTCTGAACCAGAAGTCAGCGATGAAGGCCAAGGACAGGTGAAGGGCTTCCTTAGAGAATCCACCCAAATACTCAAGCTTGGTAGAACCTCGCCTACCCATTATGCTCAGCTGTCCTCCTTTCTGGAGTCTTGTGATAACCCCACCCCCTTCTCACCTCCCTATCATTCCCCAATGCCCTCATCTCTGGAGACTTGTGATAACCCCATCCACCTTCTCACCGCCCCATCATTCCCCAATGCCCTTATCTCCGGAGACTTGTGATAACCCCATCCACCTTCTCACCGGCCCATCATACCCCAATGCCCTCATCTCTGGAGACTTGTGATAACCCCATCCACCTTCTCACCGCCCCATCATTCCCCAATGTCCTCATCTCTGGGGACTTGTGATAACCCCATCCACCTTCTCACCTCCCTATCATTCCCCAATGGCCTCATCTCCGGAGACTTCTGATAACCCCATCCACCTTCTCACTGGCCCATCATTCCCCAATATCCTCATCTCTGGAGACTTGTGATCACCCTATCCACCTTCTCACTGGCCCATCATTCCCCAATATCCTCATCTCTGGAGACTTGTGATAACCCCATCCACCTTCTCACCGCCCCATCATTCCCCAATGCCCTCATCTCTGGAGACTTGTAATAACCCCATCCACCTTCTCACTGGCCCATCATTCCCCAATGCCCTCATTTCTGGAGACTTGTAATAACCCCATCCACCTTCTCACTGGCCCATCATTCCCCAATATCCTCATCTCTGGAGACTTCTGATAACCCCATCCCCCTTCTCACCTCCCCATCATTCCCCAATGTCCTCATCTCTGGAGACTTGTGATAACCCCATCGCCCTTCTCACCTCCCCATCATTCCCCAATGGCCTCATCTCTGGAGACTTGTGATAACCCCATCCACATTCTCACCGGCCCATCATACCCCAATGCCCTCATCTCTGGAGACTTGTGATCACCCCACCCCCTTCTCACCTCCCTATCATTCCCCAATGCCCTCATCTCTGGAGACTTGTGATAACCCCATCCACCTTCTCACCGCCCCATCATTCCCAAATGCCCTTATCTCCGGAGACTTGTGATAACCCCATCCACCTTCTCACCGGCCCATCATACCCCAATGCCCTCATCTGTGGGGACTTGTGATGACCCCATCCACCTTCTCACCGGCCCATCATTCCCCAATGTCCTCATCTCTGGGGACTTGTGATAACCCCATCCACCTTCTCACCTCCCTATCATTCCCCAATGGCCTCATCTCCGGAGACTTCTGATAACCCCATCCACCTTCTCACTGGCCCATCATTCCCCAATATCCTCATCTCTGGAGACTTGTGATCACCCTATCCACCTTCTCACTGGCCCATCATTCCCCAATATCCTCATCTCTGGGGACTTGTGATAACCCCATCCACCTTCTCACCTCCCTATCATTCCCCAATGGCCTCATCTCCGGAGACTTCTGATAACCCCATCCACCTTCTCACTGGCCCATCATTCCCCAATATCCTCATCTCTGGAGACTTGTGATCACCCTATCCACCTTCTCACTGGCCCATCATTCCCCAATATCCTCATCTCTGGAGACTTGTGATAACCCCATCCACCTTCTCACCGCCCCATCATTCCCCAATGCCCTCATCTCTGGAGACTTGTAATAACCACATCCACCTTCTCACTGGCCCATCATTCCCCAATGCCCTCATTTCTGGAGACTTGTAATAACCCCATCCACCTTCTCACTGGCCCATCATTCCCCAATATCCTCATCTCTGGAGACTTCTGATAACCCCATCCCCCTTCTCACCTCCCCATCATTCCCCAATGTCCTCATCTCTGGAGACTTGTGATAACCCCATCGCCCTTCTCACCTCCCCATCATTCCCCAATGGCCTCATCTCTGGAGACTTGTGATAACCCCATCCACATTCTCACCGGCCCATCATACCCCAATGCCCTCATCTCTGGAGACTTGTGATCACCCCACCCCCCTTCTCACCGGCCCATCATTCCCCAATGTCCTCATCTCTGGAGACTTGTGATAACCCCATCCCCCTTCTCACCGGCCCATCATTCCCCAATGTCCTCATCTCTAGAGACTTGTGATAACCCCATCCACCTTCTCACCTCCCCATCATTCCCCAATGTCCTCATCTCTGGAGACTTGTGATAACCCCATCCACCTTCTCACCGGCCCATCATTCCCCAATGCCCTCATCTCTGGAGACTTGTGATAACCCCATCCCCCTTCTCACCTCCCTATCATTCCCCAATGCCCTCATCTCTGGAGACTTGTGATAACCCCATCCACCTTCTCACCTCCCCATCATTCCCCAATGCCCTCATCTCTAGAGACTTGTGATAACCCCATCCCCCTTCTCACCGGCCCATCATTCCCCAATGCCCTCATCTCTGGAGACTTGTGATAACCCCATCCACCTTCTCACCTCCCCATCATTCCCCAATATCCTCATCTCTGGAGACTTCTGATAACCCCATCCACCTTCTCACCTCCCCATCATTCCCCAATGTCCTCATCTCTGGAGACTTGTGATAACCCCATCCACCTTCTCACCGCCCCATTATTCCCCAATGGCCTCATCTCTGGAGACTTGTAATAACCCCATCCACCTTCTCACCGGCCCATCATTCCCCAATGCCCTCATTTCTGGAGACTTGTGATAACCCCATCCCCCTTCTCACCGGCCCATCATTCCCCAATGTCCTCATCTCTGGAGACTTGTGATAACCCCATCCACCTTCTCACCGCCCCATTATTCCCCAATGGCCTCATCTCTGGAGACTTGTGATAACCCCATCCACCTTCTCACCGGCCCATCATTCCCCAATGCCCTCATCTCTGGAGACTTGTGATGACCCCATCCACCTTCTCACTGGCCCATCATACCCCAATGTCTTCATCTCTGGAGACTTGTGATAACCCCATCCACCTTCTCACTGGCCCATCATTCCCCAATGGCCTCATCTCTGGAGACTTGTGATAACCCCATCCACCTTCTCACCTGCCCATCATACCCCAATGCCCTCATCTCTGGAGACTTGTGATAACCCCATCCACCTTCTCACCTCCCTATCATTCCCCAATGTCCTCATCTCTGGAGACTTGTGATAACCCCATCCACCTTCTCACCGCCCCATCATTCCCCAATGGCCTCATCTCTGGAGACTTGTGATAACCCCATCCCCCTTCTCACCTCCCTATCATTCCCCAATGCCCTCATCTCTGGAGACTTGTGATAACCCCATCCACCTTATCACCTCCCCATCATTCCCCAATGCCCTCATCTCTAGAGACTTGTGATAACCCCATCCCCCTTCTCACCTCCCCATCATTCCCCAATGTCCTCATCTCTGGAGACTTGTGATAACCCCATCCACCTTCTCACCGCCCCATCATTCCCCAATGGCCTCATCTCTGGAGACTTGTGATAACCCCATCCACCTTTTCACCGCCCCATTATTCCCCAATGCCCTCATCTCTGGAGACTTGTGATAACCCCATCCCCCTTCTCACCTCCCCATCATTCCCCAATGGCCTCATCTCTGGAGACTTGTGATAACCCCATCCACATTCTCACCGGCCCATCATACCCCAATGTCCTCATCTCTGGAGACTTGTGATAACCCCATCCCCCTTCTCACCGGCCCATCATTCCCCAATGTCCTCATCTCTAGAGACTTGTGATAACCCCATCCACCTTCTCACCTCCCCATCATTCCCCAATGTCCTCATCTCTGGAGACTTGTGATAACCCCATCCACCTTCTCACCGGCCCATCATTCCCCAATGCCCTCATCTCTGGAGACTTGTGATAACCCCATCCCCCTTCTCACCTCCCTATCATTCCCCAATGCCCTCATCTCTGGAGACTTGTGATAACCCCATCCACCTTCTCACCTCCCCATCATTCCCCAATGCCCTCATCTCTAGAGACTTGTGATAACCCCATCCCCCTTCTCACCGGCCCATCATTCCCCAATGCCCTCATCTCTGGAGACTTGTGATAACCCCATCCACCTTCTCACCTCCCCATCATTCCCCAATATCCTCATCTCTGGAGACTTCTGATAACCCCATCCACCTTCTCACCTCCCCATCATTCCCCAATGTCCTCATCTCTGGAGACTTGTGATAACCCCATCCACCTTCTCACCGCCCCATTATTCCCCAATGGCCTCATCTCTGGAGACTTGTAATAACCCCATCCACCTTCTCACCGGCCCATCATTCCCCAATGCCCTCATTTCTGGAGACTTGTGATAACCCCATCCCCCTTCTCACCGGCTCATCATTCCCCAATGTCCTCATCTCTGGAGACTTGTGATAACCCCATCCACCTTCTCACCGCCCCATTATTCCCCAATGGCCTCATCTCTGGAGACTTGTGATAACCCCATCCACCTTCTCACCGGCCCATCATTCCCCAATGCCCTCATCTCTGGAGACTTGTGATGACCCCATCCACCTTCTCACCGGCCCATCATACCCCAATGTCCTCATCTCTGGAGACTTGCGATAACCCCATCCACCTTCTCACTGGCCCATCATTCCCCAATGGCCTCATCTCTGGAGACTTGTGATAACCCCATCCACCTTCTCACCTGCCCATCATACCCCAATGCCCTCATCTCTGGAGACTTGTGATTACCCCATCCACCTTCTCACCTCCCCATCATTCCCCAATGTCCTCATCTCTGGAGACTTGTGATAACCCCATCCACCTTCTCACCGCCCCATCATTCCCCAATGGCCTCATCTCTGGAGACTTGTGATAACCCCATCCACCTTCTCACCGGCCCATCATTCCCCAATGCCCTCATCTCTGGAGACTTCTGATAACCCCATTCCCCTTCTCACCTCCCCATCATTCCCCAATGGCCTCATCTCTGGAGACTTGTGATAACCCCATCCACCTTTTCACCGCCCCATTATTCCCCAATGGCCTCATCTCTGGAGACTTGTGATAACCTCATCCACCTTCTCACCTCCCCATCATTCCCCAATGTCCTCATCTCTGGAGACTTGTGATAACCCCATCCACCTTCTCACCGGCCCATCATTCCCCAATGCCCTCATCTCTGGAGACTTGTGATAACCCCATCCACCTTCTCACCGGCCCATCATTCCCCAATATCCTCATCTCTGGAGACTTGTGATAACCCCATCCACCTTCTCACCTCCCCATCATTCCCCAATGTCCTCATCTCTGGAGACTTGTGATAACCCCATCCACCTTCTCACCGGCCCATCATTCCCCAATGCCCTCATCTCTGGAGACTTGTGATAACCCCCTCCACCTTCTCACCAGCCCATCATTCCCCAATGCCCTCATCTCTGGAGACTTGTGATAACCCCATCCCACTTCTCACCTCCCTATCATTCCCCAATGCCCTCATCTCTGGAGACTTGTGATAACCCCATCCACCTTCTCACCTCCCCATCATTCCCCAATGCCCTCATCTCTGGAGACTTGTGATAACCCCATCCACCTTCTCACCGGCCCATCATTCCCCAATATCCTCATCTCTGGAGACTTCTGATAACCCCATCCACCTTCTCACCTCCCCATCATTCCCCAATGTCCTCATCTCTGGAGACTTGTGATAACCCCATCCACCTTCTCACCGCCCCATTATTCCCCAATGGCCTGATCTCTGGAGACTTGTAATAACCCCATCCACCTTCTCACCGGCCCATCATTCCCCAATGCCCTCATCTCTGGAGACTTGTGATAACCCCATCCCCCTTCTCACCGGCCCATCATTCCCCAATGTCCTCATCTCTGGAGACTTGTGATAACCCCATCCACCTTCTCACCGCCCCATTATTCCCCAATGGCCTCATCTCTGGAGACTTGTGATAACCCCATCCACCTTCTCACTGGCCCATCATTCCCCAATGCCCTCATCTCTGGAGACTTGTGATGACCCCATCCACCTTCTCACCGGCCCATCATACCCCAATGTCCTCATCTCTGGAGACTTGTGATAACCCCATCCACCTTCTCACCGGCCCATCATTCCCCAATGGCCTCATCTCTGGAGACTTGTGATAACCCCATCCACCTTCTCACCTGCCCATCATACCCCAATGCCCTCATCTCTGGAGACTTGTGATAACCCCATCCACCTTCTCACCTCCCCATCATTCCCCAATGTCCACATCTCTGGAGACTTGTGATAACCCCTTCCACCTTCTCACCTCCCTATCATTCCCCAATGTCCTCATCTCTGGAGACTTGTGATAACCCCATCCACCTTCTCACCGGCCCATCATTCCCCAATGCCCTCATCTCTGGAGACTTGTGATAACCCCATCCACCTTCTCACCGGCCCATCATTCCCCAATGCCCTCATTTCTGGAGACTTGTGATAACCCCATCCACCTTCTCACCGGCCCATCATTCCCCAGTGCCCTCATCTCTGGAGACTTGTGATGACCCCATCCACCTTCTCACCGGCCCATCATTCCCCAGTGCCCTCATCTCTGGAGACTTGTGATGACCCCATCCACCTTCTCACCGCCCCACCATTCCCCAATGGCCTCATCTCTGGAGACTTGTGATGACCCCATCCACCTTCTCACCGGCCCATCATTCCCCAATGGCCTCATCTCTGGAGACTTGTGATGACCCCATCCACCTTCTCACCGGCCCATTATTCCCCAATGGCCTCATCTCTGGAGACTTGTGATAACCCCATCCACTTTCTTACCTCCCCATCAGACCCCAATGTCCTCATCTCTGGAGACTTGTAATAACCCCACCCCCCTTCTCACCTCCCCATCGTTCCCCAATGCCCTCATCTCTTGAGACTTGTGATAACCCCATCCACCTTCTCACCGGCCCATCATTCCCCAATGTCCTCATCTCTGGAGACTTGTGATAACCCCATCCACCTTCTCACCGGCCCATCATTCCCCAATGTCCTCATCTCTGGAGACTTGTGATAACCCCATCCACCTTCTCACCTCCCCATCATTCCTCAATGCCCTCATCTCTAGAGACTTGTGATAACCCCATCCCCCTTCTCACCGGCCCATCATTCCCCAATGTCCTCATCTCTGGAGACTTGTGATAACCCCATCCACCTTCTCACCGCCCCATCATACCCCAATGCCCTCATCTCTGGAGACTTGTGATAACCCCATCCACCTTCTCACCTCCCCATCATTCCCCAATGTCCTCATCTCCGGAGATTTGTGATAACCCCATCCACCTTCTCACCTCCCCATCATTCCCCAATGTCCTCATCTCTGGAGACTTGTGATAACCCCATCCCCCTTCTCACCTCCCCATCATTCCCCAATGCCCTCATCTCTGGAGACTTGTGATAACCCCATCCCCCTTCTCACCTCCCCATCATTCCCTAATGTCCTCCTCAATGGAGGCTTGTGATGACCTCATTTACCTCCTTTTCTCCAGGATGTGGAGGATGAAGAGGAAGAGATTCGAAGGCCCAAGAAACTTACCAGGAAGTTACTGCGCAGCGCCTCGCTCAGCCGCCAGGTAATTGCCCCAAAGTGGGTGTATATGATGTCTGTCTGCACCTCACGCTGGGTTTATAAATAAGACCCGATTGGAGTGTAAAATCAATAATTATATCCTCTTTCATTCACAGCCTAATTTTAAACAGAAGTTTGTGTCATTATTGAAGAGATTCAAAGTGAATGATGATGTGAGTTCTCTGGAGACGACATTGATTTCCATATCCCCCATATAACGCCCATTTCCATATGTATATAATTCATCACCCCGTATAACACCTATATACAGCATATAACACCCCCCAAATCACACCTATATACAGCATATAACACTCCCCCATATCATACCTATATACAGCATATAACACTACCTATATGCAGTATATAGCACCCCCCCATATCATACCTATATACTGTATATAGCACCCCCCCCATATCATACCTATATACAGCATATAACACCCCCCATATCACACCTATATACAGCATATAGCACCCCCCCATATCATACCTATATACAGCACATAGCACCCCCCCATATCATACCTATATACAGCATATAACACCCCCCCCCATATCATACCTATATACAGCACATAGCACCCCCCCATATCATACCTATATACAGCACATAGCACCCCCCCCCATATCATACCTATTTCTTTATCGTACACCACGGGACACAGAGCTAGTCATTACATAATGGGTTAAGGGTCACCAGCGGTGATTGGACACTGGCACAACCAATGGAAGACAGTTCCCCTCCATATAACCCCTCCCATCAGGGAAGTACCTCAGTTTTTTCGCCAGTGTCGAAAGGTGTTGGACGCGTTAGGAGGTGCTAAAGGAAAGCTCTACCAAAGAGACCCTCTGGGGGTAAAAGAGCTATGCTTTCGGATCCATCCAAGACGCCTACAAATGAGCTGAATCTGGATGGGATCCGGGCCTCATCCATGAGGCATCGCCTGTAATGTCTCTCTTTGGAGGACTGGGCTCTAAGATCCAGCACTTTCGCTATTTCGCTATAAAGTCCTGGTAAGAGTCTTGTACAAGGCCCAGGGGAGAGGTATCCTTTAAATAGGAACCCATATCCCTGAAGGTTGGCACACATAGCCCACCGTGAAGGGTGAAGTTTGGTATCTGTCTGAAATCTTTCAGCAGAAAAACCTGCGGCGTGGATAAGGTGAGATTAGAAGGTCCATAACTAGGTTGGGACCTTTTTCAAAAAGTGGATGTCTTCTTTTTTTCCACCACTGGGGGGAGTAAAGAGCTGAATATACTCACCTCACTCTGTTCAGTGTCGGCTTCGGCGAAGTACACTGCTCGTCACCTCCGCTGCTGAGCTTGCTTGAGCACCCCGCTCCTCCTTCCGGTGGCCGATACAGACACCTGCAGATGCAGGTAAGTGGGGACAGGGGCTGATGAGAGTCCTCTCTCACTATGGCCACCACCATAGCGCTAAAGGCCGCGCGCGCGCGCGCGCGGGAGCGCGCTTTATCGGAGGGGGGGGGCCGAGGCGTGCGCGGGCACGTGGCGCGCGCAGGCACAGAAACAGCGCCAAATTTAAAAGACTGTCAGTGTAAAAAGCACTGCAGCAGCAAGCAAGCTCGTTAGTTCTCTTGTTCCTGGCAGAGAAACACAGCAGCTATACAGGGACGTAAGACTCCATGTGGTTGGATTGGGTACTTCCTAGAAGACATCCATGTTATGCATAGTTATGTGTTAAAAGTTGCATACTTAATGTATTTGCTAAACTGAACACGGTAGTATATGCATTTAGGTACCTTGTATTTTGTCTAAACAGTAAGCCTTCCAGGGGAAGTAATGCGGACAAAAAGAGATAAAAGAGCACCGCCGCCTGAGACAGGGGGCTCTAGCTGTGCTGACTCGGTACCTTCCTCTCCTGTGTTGCCAAATGCACCTGTACAGGATGAGCCATTACCTCTGTCAGGTATGGCGGCTTCCCCAGTGAAGCCTGGGCCTGTATATGTCACTGAGGACACTTTATCAGCTGCCCTAAATAATCTGGAGGAGAAAATTTCTACTTTAATCGCTAAATCCTCTAAAAAGGACAATAAGCGAAGCAGATCTCCTCCAGTATTGGACCTCCCTTCAGAAGTACCTGAGGAGGAGGAGGATGAGGAGGAGGCTACATCAGCAGAGGATGAGGAGTCAGACGGATCAGGGATATCGGATGAGCCTTTTTCGGTATCCCAGATTTTAAAGTCACAGGTACAATGCTATGCAGGAGCCGTGCGAGCTGCATTTAGGTTACCCTCTTTGGAGGTAACAGAATCACCTGTCTCCTCCCTAGGATCATTAAGATCCCTGCAAGGTGCATGCTCCTTCCCGGTTCATCCGTTACTAGAGGATCTATTGTACGCAGACTGGCAACATCCAGATAAGCGTTTTTCACCTCCAAAAAAGTTTAACATTCTTTATCCTATGGAGGAAAATTTTTTAAAGAAATGGAGCCTGCCTTCGGTAGATGCGGCTATTTCTTGTGTAAATAAAAACCTGACATGTCCAGTGGATAATGTACAAGTGTTTAAAGATCCTTCTGAGAAGAAGTTGGAATCCTTACTGAAATCCTCCTTCCTTTTGGCCGGCTCAATTATCCAACCTGCAGTAGCAGCAGTTGGTATGTGTCAGGTCGTCAGCCAACAGGTAAAGCAGGGGCTGAAGGAGCTGCCTTCAGAGCAGGCTAAAAATTGGGAGAATTTGCCTAAAGCCTTATGCTTCACAGTGGATGCCATGAGAGATTCTATCATACAGGCATCACGCCTTACACTCCAGCTGGTACAGATGCACAGAGTACTTTGGCTTAAGCATTGGTCAGCGGAAGCCCCATGCAAAAAGTTGTTGGCAAGTTTCCCGTTCCATGGCGAACGCCTTTTTGGGGAAGATTTAGAAAGATATATCCAAAAGATATCAAGTGGTAAAACGACACTTTTACCTGAGAGAAAGAAAAACAAGAGACCTTGTTTTAAACGCACTCTCTCCCCAGCTCCCGGGAAATCTGACTCCAGCCAGTGGCGACGGCCTTTTCAGCCGCCCAAAAAAGCCAAAGAACAGGCTCAGAAGAACAAGAAGCCATGGGGTTCAAGAGCTAATAAGCAAGCCCCCAAAACCTCTCATTGAAGGGGCGCCCCCGCTCGGCCGAGTGGGGGGAAGGCTTCGTCAGTTCTCAGCGACTTGGCGGACAGAAACCCAGGACAAAATGGGTGGTATCCACAATATCCTCAGGGTACAGACTGGAATTTCGAGAGATCCCATCTTCTCAATTCCGAAGTTCAAGACTCTCCAAGGATCCACAAAAAAGAGGATCCTTCTTCAAAGGTTTGAATCACTTAATAGCTCAAGGTGTGGTTACAGAGGTACCCCAAAAGGAGCAAGGTTCAGGTTTTTACTCAAACCTCTTTGTGATTCCAAAACCGAACGGAGAAGTCAGACCCATCCTGGATCTAAAAAATCTAAACCAGTTTCTGAACGTTCGCCATTTTCGAATGGAAACGATTTGATCCGTGGTCGCTACTTTAAAAGGCGGAGAATTCATTGCGTCCATAGATATCAAAGACGCATATCTACACATACCAATCCTCCCCGCTCACCAAAGATTCCTAAGGTTTGCGGTAGAAGATCGCCACTTTCAATTTGTGGCCCTGCCATTTGGTGTAGCCACCGCGCCCAGAGTATTCACAAAGGTGCTAGCTCCTCTGTTAGCAAACCTAAGAACACGGGGCATTGCGGTAACAGCCTATCTAGACGATCTACTATTAATAGATCAGTCAAAGGAGGGATTGGATCACGCTGTAGACACTACAGTAGGATACCTGGAGCATTTAGGATGGATTATAAACTTACAAAAATCCTCTCTCCAGGCCCAAAGAAGGATAGTGTACCTGGGCATGATCATAGATACAGCCCAAAACAGGGTATACCTGCCAGAGCCAAAGATACAGTCTCTGAAAGACCTGATCCACAAGGTCAAAGCAAACAAGAGGCCGTCTATTCGCCTTTGCATGAGACTATTGGGAAAGATGGTAGCCTCCTTCGAGGCGGTCCCTTACGCCCAGTTTCATTCGAGACTACTTCAAGGCAATATTTTAGCCTCCTGGAACAGGAAGAGCCAAGCTCTGGATATACCCATGCGCCTGTCCTCACAAGTACGCCACAGCTTCGATTGGTGGCTAGAAGCCAGGAATTTACGGAAGGGAAAGTCCTTCCTCCCAGTGGCCTGGAAGGTGGTATCTACGGATGCCAGCCTATCGGGCTGGGGTGCAGTATTCGAGGAGGCTTCTACCCAGGGAACCTGGGCCAAGACTCAGGGGATCCTGCCCATCAATGTGCTAGAGATCCGGGCGGTATATCTAGCCCTCAAAACCTGGACATACAGGTTACAGGGCTACCCAGTTCGGGTTCAATCCGACAATGCTACGGCAGTAGCTTACATCAATCACCAAGGAGGCACCCACAGTCGGGCAGCCCAAAGAGAGGTGAACCGGATCTTGGCATGGGCAGAAGAGCATGTACCTTGCATCTCTGCAATCTTCATTCCAGGGATGGAAAATTGCCAAGCAGACTACCTGAGTCGTCAGCAGCTGCTACCAGGAGAGTGGTCTCTTCACCCAGAGATCTTTCAGGCCATATGTCTGAGATGGGGAAACCCAGATGTAGACCTGCTAGCTTCCAGGTTCAACAAGAAATTGGACAACTTTGTGTCCAGAACGAGAGATCCTCTAGCCTACGGGACAGACGCTCTAATAACTCCATGGAATCAGTTCTCACTGATCTATGCATTCCCTCCGATCCCTCTTCTACAAAGACTGCTTCGCAGGATCAAGGAGGAGGGAATACCAGTAATCCTAGTGGCCCCAAACTGGCCCAGGAGGCCTTGGTATGCCGAGATCGTAAAAATGGCGATAGGAAGGCCCTGGAAGCTTCCACTTCGACACGACCTGTTGTCACAGGGTCCAGTATTCCACCCTTCCTTACAAAGGCTAAATTTGACGGCCTGGCTGCTGAGACCCACATTTTGAAAAAGAGAGGGGTCTCTGGCCTGGTTCTTTCTACGCTCATTAATGCTAGAAAGCCAGCCTCCAGACTCATCTATCAGAGAGTCTGGAAAGCATACGTTTCCTGGTGTGAATCCAGAAGTTGGAATCCTCAGAAGTATGAAATAAGTAGGATTCTTGCTTTTTGCCAGTTAGGAGTGGATATGAATTTAGCCCTTAGCACCATCAAAGGGCAAATATCGGCTCTATCAGTCTTCTTTCAGAGACCATTGGCATCTCACTCCCTAGTTCGGACATTCATTCAGGGGGTACTGAGGATAAATCCTCCAGTCAGGTCTCCCTTGTGTCCATGGGATTTGAATTTGGTATTGTCAGTGTTGCAAAAGCAACCTTTTGAACCTATTCGCCATATTCCTTTAATTATATTAAGTAGGAAATTGGCCTTTCTGATTGCTATAGCTTCTGCTAGGAGAGTATCAGAGCTAGCAGCTCTTTCTTGTAAAGAGCCTTATCTAATTTGTCACAAGGACAAGATCGTACTACGACCCCATCCGGCTTTTCTGCCTAAGGTGGTGTCGGCTTTTCACTTGAATCAAGACATTGTTCTGCCTTCCTTTTTTCCAAACCCGCGGACGGCGGGGGGAAAATTATTACACTCTCTAGATCTAGTGAGAGCGGTAAGGGTGTATCTGCAAGCAACCGCTCAGATACGTAAAACAGATGTTTTGTTTATTTTACCAGATGGTCCCAAGAAGGGCCAAGCGGTATCAAAATCCACCATTTCCAGGTGGATTAGACAAGTAATTGTTCAAGCTTATGGTTTAAAGAACAGGACTCCTCCTTTTCCTGTTAAGGCGCACTCTACCAGGGCGATAAGTGCTTCATGGGCAGTGCACCACCAGGCTTCGATGGCTCAGATCTGTAAAGCTGCAACTTGGTCTTCAGTCCATACATTTTCCAAATTCTATCAAATAGATGTGAAAGGACATGAGGATTCCGCCTTTGGGCGAAGTGTGCTGCAGGCAGCAGTATAGGGCTTCTGGTCCGCAAGCGGTCGGTTTGATCTGTGTCTCCCCCCCTTCATATGAGCATTGCTCTGGGACGTCCCATTATGTAATGACTAGCTCTGTGTCCCGTGGTGTACGATAAAGAAAATAGGATTTTTATAACAGCTTACCTGTAAAATCCTTTTCTTGGAGTACATCACGGGACACAGAGGTCCCACCCTTCTTATGGGAACCTTACTGCTTTACTACAAAACTGAGGTACTTCCCTGATGGGAGGGGTTATATGGAGGGGAACTGTCTTCCATTGGTTGTGCCAGTGTCCAATCACCGCTGGTGACCCTTAACCCATTATGTAATGACTAGCTCTGTGTCCCGTGGTGTACTCCAAGAAAAGGATTTTACAGGTAAGCTGTTATAAAAATCCTATTATACAGTATATAACACCCCCCCATATCATACCTATATACAGTATATAGCACCCCCCCATACCATACCTATATACAGTATATAGCACCCCCCCATATCATACCTATATGCAGTATATAGCACACCCCCCCATATCATACCTATATACAGCATATAACACCCCCCAAATCACACCTATATACAGCATATAACACCCCCCATATCATACCTATATACAGCATATAACACTACCTATATGCAGTATATAGCACCCCCCATATCATACCTATATACTGTATATAGCACCCCCCATATCATACCTATATACAGCATATAACACCCCCCATATCACACCTATATACAGCATATAGCACCCCCCCATATCATACCTATATACAGCACATAGCACCCCCCCATATCATACCTATATACAGCACATAGCACCCCCCCATATCATACCTATATACAGCATATAACACCCCCCCATATCATACCTATATACAGCACATAGCACCCCCCCATATCATACCTATATACAGCACATAGCACCCCCCATATCATACCTATATACAGTATATAACACCCCCCCATATCATACCTATATACAGTATATAGCACCCCCCCATACCATACCTATATACAGTATATAGCACCCCCCCATATCATACCTATATGCAGTATATAGCACCCCCCCATATCATACCTATATACAGTATATAGCACCCCCCCATATCATACCTATATACAGCATATAACACCCCCCATATCACACCTATATACAGCATATAACCCCCCCATATCATACCTATATACAGTATATAGCACCCCCCCCCCATATCATACCTATATACTGTATATAGCACCCCCCCATATCATACCTATATACAGTATATAGCACCCCC